>CM034531.1:52393813-52506871 GCA_020002185.1 Paraescarpia echinospica
AGCATCTTTTCAAACACCAAGACCTTGTACGTTGGACGACATCGATGAGTTTTAAGAAAAACAATTGTGAACGTTTGCATGAATTTCGCTTAAAGGGCCTGTTTTGTACGTTGTTCCCTATTATTCCCCAAATGACTCGGTACAAATAAATCATAAGCATACCGTTTGTAAAGCCCAGGTCTGGCATGTCCGGCCTGTCCTCGTGGTGTTGACGTGTCCTTGGTACTCATAGCCATTTGGCGTCAGTAAGCACTCTCGTGGTTCACCTGCAACAGCAGGGGCAACTTCAACTACCCGTCCTGGTTATATAGGCGTCCATTTATGTATTCCTGATAAATAGGAAGTTACGTTTATCTGCAATGATGTGCAACACTGAGGCGGTCGAATCTTCTCTTCCGTCTACCCCTCGAAGAGTTGTGGTATTCCGTTGCTATATATATGTATACATATATATATATATATATTTATTTATATAGGACAAAGAGGAATGGACATAGATGAATGGATGGGAGCAGACGTCTGCCGAGTGGGGAGACTGGCAAACGAAAGAGCTGTCTATATGCAATAAATCAAGGCTGCACCGTTCGGAAATGGATAAGCAAACCCAACCCATATATAATTATATATATATATATATATATATAAAACAACGGAATACCACAACACACAATGGGGCAGCGGACGGCATTGAAATGTGTGTGTGTGTATGTGTGTGTGTGTGTGTGTGTGTGTGTGTTGTGTGTGTGAGTGTGTAGTTGCGGGTGTGTGTGTGTGCGTGCGCGTGTGTGTGTTTGTGTGTGTGTGTGTGTGTGTGCGTTTGAGTGAGTGGGTGTGCGTGCGTGTGTGTGTGTGCGTGCGTGCGTGCGTGCGGGCGGGCGTGCGAGCGTGCGTGCGTGCGTGCGTGTGTGTGTAAAGGTCCTCACAACAGCTCATAGCGCTCTACACATTACACTCCCTGGCAGATATGTTCAATCGAACACCATCTCGACTTATCTGGGAAGCATCCAGCCACGCTGCAAATAATGCGCGAAGACTATTCGTACACAAATATTCACCACTGTCTATAGCCAGGTACTCATTCTTACAATTGAGTGAACTGGAGCAACGTAGAGTGAACATACTTTCCCAAAGTTCGACATCGTAGTACAGGATTCGAACCTGTGTTCTCTCGGTCACAGCACCACTGCACCACTACTTTCCACAAATCTATTTAAGGAGCGCCCGTTTACGAGTTCCTGATAAATATGAAGTCACGGTTATCTGCAATAATTTGTAAACCCAAGAAGGCGCTTGCGTTTGAAATTGCCTTCATTGCCGTATGCACCGTGGTGGGTTGTGGTATTCCGTTGTTGTATTTATACGATGGACATGCGTGGTCAAAGCGAATATAAGAAACACAGGCTATTCCAGGTTTTTTTAGATGCCTTGCATGCAGGATGTGAGAAATTGCTACCACGGCATACACGTTGCAAAATAACCAGATCAGAGAGGATCTAGCCACGCGTGAATCCACGCAGAACTCATTTGTTAGAGAAGACTCCGGTGGTTTGGACACGATTGTTTCATGTCTCTGTATCGACTAGGATACTTCAATTGGCTTGCTGAAACATATCACTAGAAACATATCAGGAGCTCGAAAGCTCGCACGCTGAAATACAAGGAGGTCAAGTCGTGTCCCGTCGCAGCTGCAGAAACCTGGTAATAAGGTGTGCGAAAAGAATGAAAGCAGAAGCAAATGACATTTAAAAAACGTAAAGGCATTGTAGCGTAACATTACTGCATGTCAACAAACACAATCACAAACCTTTACGTTCAGATGCAGTATCAAGGGCGGTAGTAGTCTCTAGTGCTGTAGAAGTCGCAGGCGTGGTAGTCGTCACAGGTATGGTAGACTTTACAGGTGTGGTAGTAGTAGTGGGTGCGGTAGTAGTCAACAGTGTGGTAGTAGTCGTAGGTGTGGTAGTCGTGTCTAGGTCGGCACACAGTGAGATGTCGCAAAAATCGACGCGCTTTGCGGGATCCGTTGTGTAGCACCAAGGCCCGGATTCGGGACAGTGAGAAGTCAAACGGTTGTTGGTGCAGTAGTTGGCTGTGGTTCCTGCCGCACAACTGTGTTTGTGCGGCTATAAGGAAAAGACGGATCAATGTTTAACGGAAAAGAGCAAATGTTATTTCTATTTTGTAAGTCACATGTGTGAATTCGACATGTTTATGTGAAGGTTGGTACAAGAGCTTCTCATAAATAATTCCTTCCAAAGCCAGTTACGTATTGATTTACTATTACTTTAACGTGATTGCTTATTTTGCAAGTACTTAAACCGGCACCAACTGATAAGTAAACATTTACGAAGAACAAACACGTAACGTAGCGAGCATCTTTTCAAACACCAAGACCTTGTACGTTGGACGATATCGATGAGTTTTAAGAAAAACAATTGTGAACGTTTGCATGAATTTTGCTTAAAGGGCCTGTTTTGTACGTTGTTCCCTATTATTCCCCAAATGACTCGGTACAAATAAACCATAAGCATACCGTTTGTAAAGCCCAGGTCTGGCATGTCCGGCCTGTCCTCGTGGTGTTGACGTGTCCTTGGTACTCATAGCCATTTGGCGTCAGTAAGCACTCTCGTGGTTCACCTGCAACAGCAGGGGCAACTTCAACTACCCGTCCTGTTATATAGGCGTCCATTTATGTATTCCTGATAAATAGGAAGTTACGTTTATCTGCAATGATGTGCAACACTGAGGCGGTCGAATCTTCTCTTCCGTCTACCCCTCGAAGAGTTGTGGTATTCCGTTGCTATATATATGTATATATATATATATATATATATAATAAAATTATATATTTATATAGGACAAAGAGGAATGGACATAGATGAATGGATGGGAGCAGACGTCTGCCGAGTGGGGAGACTGGCAAACGAAAGAGCTGTCTATATGCAATAAATCAAGGCTGCACCGTTCGGAAATGGATAAGCAAACCCAACCCATATATAATTATATATATATATATATATATAAAACAACGGAATACCATAACACACAATGGGGCAGCGGACGGCATTGAAATGTGTGTGTGTGTGTTTGTGTGTGTGTGTGTGTTGTGTGTGTGTAGTTGCGGGTGTGTGTGTGTGCGTGCCTGTGTGTGTGTGTGTGTTTGTGGGTGTGTGTGTGTGCGTTTGAGTGAGTGGGTGTGCGTGCGTGTGTGTGTGTGCGTGTGTGCGTGCGGGCGTGCGGGCGGGCGTGCGTGCGTGTGTGTGTAAAGGTCCTCACAACTACTCAAAGCGCTCTACACATTACACTCCCTGGCAGATATGTTCAATCGAACACCATCTCGACTTATCTGGGAAGCATACAGCCACGCTGCAAATAATGCGCGAAGACTATTCGTACACAAATATTCACCACTGTCTATAGCCAGGTACTCATTCTTACAATTGAGTGAACTGGAGCAACGTAGAGTGAACAAACTTTCCCAAAGTTCGACATCGTAGTACAGGATTCGAACCTGTGTTCTCTCGGTCACAGCACCACTGCACCACTACGTTCCACAAATCTATTTAAGGAGCGCCCGTTTACGAGTTCCTGATAAATATGAAGTCACGGTTATCTGCAATAATTTGTAAACCCAAGAAGGCGCTTGCGTTTGAAATTGCCTTCATTGCCGTATGCACCGTGGTGGGTTGTGGTATTCCGTTGTTGTATTTATACGATGGACATGCGTGGTCAAAGCGAATATAAGAAACACAGGCTATTCCAGGTGTTTTTAGATATCTTGCATGCAGGATGTGAGAAATTGCTACCACGGCATACTCGTTGCAAAATAACCAGATCAGAGAGGATCTAGCCACGCGTGAATCCACGCAGAACTCATTTGTTAGAGAAGACTCCGGTGGTTTGGACACGATTGTTTCATGTCTCTGTATCGACTAGGATACTTCAATTGGCTTGCTGAAACATATCACAAGAAACATATTAGGAGCTCGAAAGCTCGCACGCTGAAATACAAGGAGGTCAAGTCGTGTCCCGTCGCAGCTGCAGAAACCTGGTAATAAAGGTGTGCGAAAAGAATGAAAGCAGAAGCAAATGACATTTAAAAAACGTAAAGGCATTGTAGCGTAACATTACTGCATGTCAACAAACACAATCACAAACCTTTACGTTCAGATGCAGTATCAAGGGCGGTAGTAGTCTCTAGTGCTGTAGAAGTCGCAGGCGTGGTAGTCGTCACAGGTATGGTAGACTTTACAGGTGTGGTAGTAGTAGTGGGTGCGGTAGTAGTCAACAGTGTGGTAGTAGTCGTAGGTGTGGTAGTCGTGTCTAGGTCGGCACACAGTGAGATGTCGCAAAAATCGACGCGCTTTGCGGGATCCGTTGTGTAGCACCAAGGCCCGGATTCGGGACAGTGAGAAGTCAAACGGTTGTTGGTGCAGTAGTTGGCTGTGGTTCCTGCCGCACAACTGTGTTTGTGCGGCTATAAGGAAAAGACGGATCAATGTTTAACGGAAAAGAGCAAATGTTATTTCTATTTTGTAAGTCACATGTGTGAATTCGACATGTTTATGTGAAGGTTGGTACAAGAGCTTCTCATAAATAATTCCTTCCAAAGCCAGTTACGTATTGATTTACTATTACTTTAACGTGATTGCTTATTTTGCAAGTACTTAAACCGGCACCAACTGATAAGTAAACATTTACGAAGAACAAACACGTAACGTAGCGAGCATCTTTTCAAACACCAAGACCTTGTACGTTGGACGATATCGATGAGTTTTAAGAAAAACAATTGTGAACGTTTGCATGAATTTTGCTTAAAGGGCCTGTTTTGTACGTTGTTCCCTATTATTCCCCAAATGACTCGGTACAAATAAACCATAAGCATACCGTTTGTAAAGCCCAGGTCTGGCATGTCCGGCCTGTCCTCGTGGTGTTGACGTGTCCTTGGTACTCATAGCCATTTGGCGTCAGTAAGCACTCTCGTGGTTCACCTGCAACAGCAGGGGCAACTTCAACTACCCGTCCTGGTTATATAGGCGTCCATTTATGTATTCCTGATAAATAGGAAGTTACGTTTATCTGCAATGATGTGCAACACTGAGGCGGTCGAATCTTCTCTTCCGTCTACCCCTCGAAGAGTTGTGGTATTCCGTTGCTATATATATGTATATATATATATATATATATATATATATATATTTATATAGGACAAAGAGGAATGGACATAGATGAATGGATGGGAGCAGACGTCTGCCGAGTGGGGAGACTGGCAAACGAAAGAGCTGTCTATATGCAATAAATCGAGGCTGCACCGTTCGGAAATGGATAAGCAAACCCAACCCATATATAATTATATATATATATATAAAACAACGGAATACCACAACACACAATGGGGCAGCGGACGGCATTGAAATGTGTGTGTGTGTGCGTGTGTGTGTGTGTGTGTGTGTGTGTGTGTGTGTGTGTTGTGTGTGTGTGTGTAGTTGCGGGTGTGTGTGTGTGCGTGCCTGTGTGTGTGTGTGTGTGTTTGTGTGTGTGTGTGCGTTTGAGTGAGTGGGTGTGCGTGCGTGTGTGTGTGTGCGTGTGTGCGGGCGTGCGGGCGTGCGGGCGTGCGTGCGTGCGTGCGTGCGTGCGTGCGTGCGTGCGTGTGTGTGTAAAGGTCCTCACAACAGCTCAAAGCGCTCTACACATTACACTCCCTGGCAGATATGTTCAATCGAACACCATCTCGACTTATCTGGGAAGCATCCAGCCACGCTGCAAATAATGCGCGAAGACTATTCGTACACAAATATTCACCACTGTCTATAGCCAGGTACTCATTCTTACAATTGAGTGAACTGGAGCAACGTAGAGTGAACAAACTTTCCCAAAGTTCGACATCGTAGTACAGGATTCGAACCTGTGTTCTCTCGGTCACAGCACCACTGCACCACTACGTTCCACAAATCTATTTAAGGAGCGCCCGTTTACGAGTTCCTGATAAATATGAAGTCACGGTTATCTGCAATAATTTGTAAACCCAAGAAGGCGCTTGCGTTTGAAATTGCCTTCATTGCCGTATGCACCGTGGTGGGTTGTGGTATTCCGTTGTTGTATTTATACGATGGACATGCGTGGTCAAAGCGAATATAAGAAACACAGGCTATTCCAGGTTTTTTTAGATGCCTTGCATGCAGGATGTGAGAAATTGCTACCACGGCATACACGTTGCAAAATAACCAGATCAGAGAGGATCTAGCCACGCGTGAATCCACGCAGAACTCATTTGTTAGAGAAGACTCCGGTGGTTTGGACACGATTGTTTCATGTCTCTGTATCGACTAGGATACTTCAATTGGCTTGCTGAAACATATCACAAGAAACATATTAGGAGCTCGAAAGCTCGCACGCTGAAATACAAGGAGGTCAAGTCGTGTCCCGTCGCAGCTGCAGAAACCTGGTAATAAAGGTGTCCGAAAAGAATGAAAGAAGAAGCAAATGACATTTAAAAAACGTAAAGGCATTGTAGCGTAACATTACTGCATGTCAACAAACACAATCACAAACCATTACGTTCAGATGCAGTATCAAGGGCGGTAGTTGTCTCTAGCGCTGTAGAAGTCGCAGGTGTGGTATTCGTCACAGGTGTGGTGGTCGTTACAGGTGTGGTAGTAGTAGTGGGTGCGGTAGTAGTCAACAGTGTGGTAGTAGTCGTAGGTGTGATAGTCGTGTCTAGGTCGACACACAGTGGGATGACGCAAAAGTCGACGCGCATTGCGGGATCCGTTGTGTAGCACCAAGGCCCGGATTCGGGACAGTGAGAAGTCAAACGGTTGTTGGTGCAGTAGTTGGCTGTGGTTCCTGCCGCACAACTGTGTTTGTGCGGCTGTAAGGAAAAGACGGATCAATGTTTAACGGAAAAGAGCAAATGTTATTTCTATTTTGTAAGTCAGATGTGTGAATTCGACATGTTTATGTGAAGGTTGGTACAAGAGATTCTCTTAAATAATTCCTTGCAAAGCCAGTTACGTATTGATTTACTATTACTTTAACGTGATTGCTTATTTTGCAAGTACTTAAACCGGCACCAACTGATAAGTAAACATTTACGAAGAACAAACACGTAACGTAGCAACCATCTTTTCAAACACCAAGACCTTGTACGTTGGACAATATCGATGAGTTTTAAGAAAAATAATTGTGAACGTTTCATAAATTTTGCTTAAAGGGACTGTTTTGTACGTTGTTCCCTATTATTCCCCAAATGACTCGCTACGAATAAACCATAAGCATACCGTTTGTAAAGCCCAGGTCTGGCATGCCCGGCCTGTCCTCGTGGTGTTGACGTGTCCTTGGTACTCATAGCCATTTGGCGTCAGTAAGCACTCTCGTGGTTCACCTACAACAGCAGGGGCAACTTCAACTACCCGTCCTGGTTATATAGGCGTCCATTTATGTATTCCTAATAAATAGGAAGTTACGTTTATCTGCAATGATGAGCAACACTGAGGCGGTCGAATCTTCTCTTCCGTCTACCCCTCGAAGAGTTGTGGTATTCCGTTGTTATATATATGTATATATATATGTAGGACAAAGAGGAATGGGCAAAGATGAATGGATGGGAGCAGACGCCTGCCGAGTGGGGAGACTGGCAAACGAAACAGCTGTCTATAGGCAATCAATCAAGGCTGCAACGTTCGGAAATGGATAAGCAAACCCTACCCATATATAATTATATATATATATAAAACAACGGAATACCACAACACACAATGTGGCAGCGGACGGCATTGAAATGTGTGTGTGTTGTGTGTGTGTGTGTGTGTGTGTGTGTGTGTGTGTGTGTGTGTGTGTGTGTGTGTGTGTGTGTGTGTGTGTGTTTGTGTGTGTGTGTGTGTGTGTGTGTGTGTGTGTGTGTGTGTGTGTGTGTGTGTGTGTGTGTGTGTGTGTGTGTGTGTGTGTGTGTGTGTGTGTGTGTGTGTGTGTGTGTGTGAGTGAGTGTAAGTGCGTGCGTGCGTGCGTGTGCGTGTGCGTGCGTGCGTGTGTGTGTAAAGGTCCTCAGAACACCTCAAAGCGCTCTACACATTACTCCCTGGCAGATATGTTCAATCGAACACCATCTCGACTTATCTGGGAAGCATCCAGCCTCGCTGAAAATAATGCGCGAAGACTATTCGTACACAAATATTCACCACTGTCTATAGCCAGGTACTCATTCTTACAATTGAGTGAACTGGAGCAACGTAGAGTGAACAAACTTTCCCAAAGTTCGACATCGTAGTACAGGATTCGAACCTGTGTTCTCTCGGTCACAGCACCACTGCACCACTACGTTCCACAAATCTATTTAAGGAGCGCCCATTTATGAGTTCCTGATAAATATGAAGTCACGGTTATCTGCAATAATTTGTAAACCCAAGAAGGCGCTTGCGTTTGAAATTGCCTTCATTGCCGTATGCAATGTGGTGGGTTGTGGTATTCCGTTGTTGTATTTATACGATGGACATGCTTGGTCAAAGCGAATATAAGAAACACAGGCTATTCCAGGTTTTTTTAGATGCCTTGCATGCAGGATGTGAGGAATTGTTACCACGGCATACACGTTGCAAAATAGCCAGGTCTGAGAGGATCTAGCAACGCGTGAATCCACGCAGAACTCATCTGGTAGAGAAGACTCCGGTGGTTTGGACACGTTTGTTTCATGCCAATAAAAAAGCCTTGTTAGTCAATCATTCAAACAAGGTTTCAAATGACAGCGGATGACAGGAAGACCACTGGAGAGGTGGAGCGACTTGGTAAGAATTGAGACAGCCTGTGCTTCTGATGTTGACGACAGAGCGGTATGCAGTGCATATAACAGGGTGAACGTATCTTCTCGGAGGTCGGCGAGGGGTCACTTTAGCCAAATCATAAATCAAATCAAATTAATTTATTTTGCAACAACAACAACTTACCAGTATACATATACAAAACAATCGTTTAAAAAATAAAGTTGTGTTGCATGGATGGTGGTCACTTGGCATGTTATATGCCGTCTTCCTGTGACCCCATAAACATATATTTCGAATTATATTTACACATACATATACGATGATTATCACGAGTGTATGATATATTCTGTATGACAACGGACTGGGGATGCGATGGAGAAGGAAACGAATTATTGTAGGAAATTACTGTTAGAAAACAATGATAAGAAATTTGTGCGGATCCAAACATTAATATAAAAAGTAAACAAATATTTCATTGCACTCCGCACATCTGGGATTTAGGCAATGCATGTGGCTAAAATAGTTGTCTAGATATTGATTGGATAATAACAATTTGAATTTTTGTCTGGATTTGACGTTTTGTTATTTATAATCGAGATTATTCCATAGTTTTATAAAATGGTGTTTAGGAAATTTAGATGAAAAATGTATTCTGAGCTTCTCTATAAATAAGAGTTTACGTTGTCTAGTAATTCTGGTGTTAGTGGCTAGATTCTTTATTGGTATATATTGTTTGAAGGATTTAGGCCGTGTGTTATGGTGATAGTCATACATAAATAGTGAGACATGCAACCTGTGAATATCAGTGATTTAAATATATTTTCAGATTTAAAGATAGGATCGGTGTGATTTCTATATCTTTTTTTGTTAATTATTCGTATAGCATTTTTTTTTTATTTCTATCTTTCTTATGGTATTTCCATTGCCCCATGCTTGTACACCGTAAGTTAAGTGGTTTTGAATTAAGGTATAATGTAGAGTTTTTAAAGTGCTGTGTGGCAAAAAAAAATTCATTCTATTAATTGCTAAAATTGTTAAATGTTTATCAATATGTATTCCTAAGAACTTCACCGATTCTTCTTTGTCGTCCTTTCCAACATGATTAATAATTTCACTGGTTATGTTAATACAGTTATTTACTTGGTATTTGCTATTCGGTGGACTAAATATGCAAAAGTTTGTCTTTTTTATATGTAATGACAATTTATTGGCACAAAGCCAATCGTACAAATGTATTAATTATGGGTTTATGCTGTCAATTAAAGTATCAATATGAGGACATGGTTGGTCTACAGTTGTGTCATCCGCAATAGATAATAAATTCAGAGACGTAGAATTAGTTATATAATTGATATAAATTTAAAATAAGATTGGTCCAAGTATGGATCCTTGGGGCACTCCACTTATTATGTTTTGGAGATGAATGCCATTTGTGTATCTCAGTATATTGTTTTCGATTTTATAAATAACTTGCAAACCATTTATTGCTTATTCCCCGAATTCCATAAAAGTTTAATTTGTACTGTAAAATATCATGGTTTATTGTATCGAATGCCTTTGAAAGGTCCAGAAACACAGCAATGTAAGGTATTTTGTTATGTTATCGTTTGCATCAGCAATATCTTTGAGCAGGTGCAGTATTGGTTGAATAGTAAAATGTTTTGCACGAAACCCATATTGATGTTTATACAAAATATTATATTTTTCTAAGAACATTATTAATCTTTATTATTTCCATTATTTTAGAAATTGCGGGTAGAATACTTATAGGTCTATAATTGTTGAACAGTTTATTGTTACCTGATTTGAAGATGGGAATGACTTTTGCAGTTTTTATGTTTTCAGGAACAATTCCCGTGACAAAGGATAAGTTTAGTATATGCTCAAGCGGAGTGGCTACTTCATGTATGGTCGCTTGCAGTAGTTTAGTGGATAGACCGTCGAAATCTTCAGTGCATTTTGTTTTAAGTTTTCGTACAAATATTTATGTTGTCTGCGTTGGTTGCATGACAAAATTTACGGATAGTTTCCTCTTAGGTGTGGTTCAAATTGGGTAACAGGAAGAGCTATTGAGTTTATGATGAAGGTTTCAGGTAGTTTGGGGAAGTATTTTTGTTTCTGTATTGCTTGTCGTAGTACAGCCCATGTTTCTTTGATATTGTGCTTACGTTCGTCTAGCATTTCTGTATAATAAGCACTTTTTGATGATTTCTGGATTAGGTCTGTTTAATTTCTTTCGAAGTATCTGCTTTATTTAGAGATGAAGTCAATATGCCTGAAGTAATCCATGGTTCTCGTTTAATCTATTTTTCTTAACTTTCACAGATTTAATTGGACAAGATATTTCGAAAAATTATTTGTATATTATCATAACATTATCATAAGCTTCATTCGCATCGGCAGTGGATAGTACAGTTCAGTAGTCAGTCATATCTAATAGATTTCTAAATGATGCAATGTTTTTTGGGGTCAACTGTCGTACCTGCCTATATACTGATTTTTGTGGTCGAGGTGTACCATAAATTATATGAAGTATTCCAAAATTATCGGCTAAATCACTGATAATAATCCCCGATTCATAACTAGGATGAGTATGATTTGATTATAAGTGGTCTATAAGTGTTGCCGAATATGATGTTATTCGTGTTGGTTTGGTTATATGCGGAATAAATCCTTGGGATATTGCATTATCTATGAAGTCATTGGTTTTTTTATGGGTGGCAAAGTTTAGCAAATTTATAGTCGCCCATTAAATAAGCAGTTTTATTTTCATGCATGGTACTCACGAAATTGCGTCGTAGCATGCATTGTTGTAAAACTAAAGGGCTCTTAATATTCGCAGCACAACGGTGCCTGTTTTTCAATAAGCAATAATGGAACTGGAATTTGGCAACCCTGCTTGTTGCGAGAACCTTTGGCGAGATCATATACTGTACACAAGCTCTGTTCAGTTTGTACATTGTTAGCCTTCGTCTGCGAATCGAGATGAAGCTTCCCCTACATTCGTATCGTTCTGTGCGTCATCGCGGCCCAGCAAATGCGTCGTCCTTAGTGACACTACACACCGATCCGAACACTGCGATGTACTGCTCAAAGTTTACTGATAATAACGCAATGTAGTCAGCCGGCATTAACTGTGTTAAGACCGAGCAGACAATAATAATGTTACTATAATATCGATTGATCATATTCGTATTCCCTTCGTATTGTCCTGACGGTAGTTGTATTGTCTCGAGACCGCATGTCAAAATGGCTGCCTGCGAATTAATAATGGCTCAAATGCAATGTAACGTGGTCACTTTCCAGCCCGTATTGCTGCATGACGCATTGTCAGGACCCGCATTGGCAGAGTGCAACACGTATTGTGGTCGAGTTCATCGGTATTTTTCGAACTAATTAAAAGTATTACATTAAGACATTTGCGTAACTGCAAACGCCACCATGTGTCAGCACATACGTGCCCTTGTTTCAGCGTTCGGCAAGTAATTCCGGAAATATAACATTCACGCCATTGCCAGCTCAAAATACTGTAGTCGGTCAGAGAGTAAATTTAACGCCCACAGCTAATCGTGATAGTGTATGCAAAATTGTCAATTAATAAAAAAGAACTGATTATATTCGTATTGCCTTCATATTGACCTTCGGGTAGCCATAAAAACGTGCGTACGCCGACGCTAGTGCTGAACGTGAACGTCAAGTTATTGAGTGCTACGTCACAGCTTTTGCGATCCAATCAGTAGTAAACGCATGATTTTGAGTTCTACCTGCCGTTCGTATGCGAGAAATTTATGTTCAGTCTGTGCACCCACACACCGCATTATTTTGTACATTAATAACTATACTGATTGACAAGTATTGTAATAGCACGACTTGTTAAGAACGCACACGTGTATAGAGAGTTGAGTTTGAATTATATATTCCCGTTTAACGAATTTATCAAACACATACGAATCGTTTGTTGACAACAGCGTTGATGCACCGAGGCGCTGTGCCAAGACTGGCAGTAAAATAAAATGTATTTATTGGATTATTCCGGCTTGGTATTAGGTCTTTATATTTTATTTGTTAGATGTGCATGTTCTAAATACCACATATGGCTGGTCCACTGATTTCACATTATAACGGACTTTCATTCATTGTTTATCGGAGTCGAACATAAAACCGCATACTCTACGTTTTGCTAATGGTGTTTTACTAGACGTCGACCCGCTTAATTTATGTTTGCTAATGGTCTTTAAAGATTATAGAACGCCATACCTTCCGCAATCACATATTCAAACTGTGTGGCAACATTCAAAGCATTACGAAAACATCATTTCTCCTGTACAGCTTATGGAATATTCTGTTTTTTAAAGATATTACATTTGAATGACAGCATTTTTACTAATTTGCCTCGTTTATGAAGTTTAACGTATTTGAATTTAACTTATCTGGTTGAACTACCTAATATGTATCAATTCAATGTATCTGTTTATGTATCTTATTTATTAACTTATTTATGTAACATATTTGTTTACCGCATTGATTTAAACTATGTTTACTTGACTTTTAAACATGTTTTATTATAAACTATAAATTAGTTTAAATTAATCGAGTTTAATTTTCTTGTCCGCTGAGCAGGTTTGTAATCCAAACACATGGCGTATTGCAAATAACAATATCGATCCACAGATACGACATTACCTGCTACAAAGTAGTCTATCTAGCAGCGGAGTAAGCTCCACGAGAGCCTTGTCCAGGCGGTTACCGGCCGGCGCTATATCAGATCGTATATCATTCTTCTTCCATTACGTCCAACACTATTTTGTTGGTGATCCTGCCCTATAATGATCCATGGTTTTTCCATTTCCCTACGTGGGATCGTTTACTGCCCCTGGCATAGATACCAGACAGAAGGGCTCCCCCGATCGACAGTCCGGCACTCTGATCGCTCGACCACTTGCATTGATACACTCATATGACAATATTAGGCACGCACTTCTTTCGACACCTACCTTAACTATTAACAAAAGATAGTGATACCCACGGGTGATACCAGTCTGATACTGACAGCTTGACGAGCTGCCACGTTTCCATTGTTCATCGTTACGTGACGATCAGAAAGACACGCCATCAGCAAAGCCTAGTAACGCTTACCCAGAAACCCCCTCCCTAAGCGTAACGTAGGCCTATTTTTGGACGTCCCCTTAGTTGAATTAAGCCGTTGCATAACGAATGCCATAAAATAATATTCCGACATAAATCAGTAATATGCAAAAAACGAACTAGGACATTAGTTATATATAGCTATGTAGTTTGGAGCAGCACTGTAAACAGTTCACACACCCTAGATAAATACGCACAACCGCATTACCCCACCCCCGAACAATACACACACACACCCTATAAATACCCATGCAACACAATAGCCGTCAGTCTGAATTGCCGCCGCCGTGATCGCCCGTCCCCTGAGGCCCGCAGTCCCGTCGGCCCTTCGTAGATCTGCGACTTCGAAGGTCTGCACATTGTGCCTGCCCAATACAGTGCTGTGCACAATATTGGCGCTGCGAGAAGGGTATAATTTTACATTAAACTTTCACCTTGACATGGACACCAACACAGACGCTCGCAGGTTCAAAGATTCGCTCTTCATCTGCGGACTCAAGCAACATGTCAATGAACCAACTCACAAAAAAGCCACACTCTTGATGTGATAACAACATAGTCTGATAACATCATAAGAGAACCTAGAAGTGACCGATCCAGCCTTATGCGATTAGTCTGGCAATATCTGTGGTGATCATTGTGCAATATCTTTTTCTGCACGCATGTCAACACCACGTCCAAATCGAGCGATTGTTTCATTTCGAAAATTACGTGCGATCGATGTTACTACATTCAAAGAATGCATCCGCCAAGACACCAACCTACATGACGTCGAAGCACCTCACCATGGCATAATCACAAACTATAATAGTTCGTTGACTGATATCATCGATCTCCAAGCACCACTCTTAAACCGAAAAATAACACTCCGACCGCATGCTCCATGGTACACTGACAAACATCGTGATACTAAGCGCAAACGACGGCAGCTGGAACGTCGCTCGCGCTCTACGAAACTGGAGGTACATCACCAGCTGTACCAGGACTTTTGTGTCGTAATCAACAAATCACTACGTGCCGCCAAAACCGACTACTATGAAAGTCAAATCGAGCAGTGTCAACATGACGCTAAGGCGATGTTTCGGACTGTAAACACCCTGATGGGAAACAACAGAGGCTGCCTGTTGCCCAAACACACATCAGATGTTCAACGCGCCAGTGAATTTTAAGAATTTTTCACTACAAAGGTATCGACTCTCTTTGTCCTGATGACACTTTGTATGTCACGACGCCATTAGATGATGACGTTCAGTTGACATTAGATACATTCGCCCCGACGACAAATGAAGAAATCATAGGCATCATAAAATCTTCGCCTGACAAGTCTTGTAAATTTGACCCTATTCCAACATGGCTGCTTAAATCGTGCGCTCGTGAACTAGCACCGAAAATAGTTGCCATTGTGAATAGATCTTTTGAAACATCTCGCGTGCCTTTTGAGCTGAAGCGTGCCCACATTAGACATCGGCTGAAGAAACCATCTCTTGATCCAGACATACTAAACAATTACCGACCAATGTCAAACTTACCATTCGTCTCCAAAATAACGGAGAGAACGTCGTTGACTCTCGCATTGAGCAACATCTGCGAGCAAACAACCTGCACGACCCATCGCAATTTGCTTATAGGAAACAACGCTCAACCGAAACGGCTCTGATCAAAATACAAAGCGACATCCTCCAGGCACTGGACAGTGGACGAGTTGTTGCACTTGTTCTGTTGGATCTATCTGCGGCGTTCGATACTATCGATCACTCCAACCTCGTCGAGCGTCTGGAACATACACATGGCATTTCCGGCGATGCTCTGATATGGATGTCATCTTATTTGCGCCAGCGAAATCAACAAGTCATCATCGGTGACAGTGCGTCGGCCGATGTTCAACTTGGATAATATTATGGCGTCTCACAAGGAACAGTGCTTGGCCCGAAACTATTCTCGTTATACACAAGGCCACTCGGAGACGTTATCAGGCATCATCAACTAGATGTGCACTTCTATGCTGATGACACACAACTATATGTCTCATTCATAAATAGTGACCCTGAAGAAAGCGTAACAGTAGTTGCCAGCTTGAACGATTGCATCAAAGACGTTCGTACCTGGCTTACGAAAAACATGCTGAAGTTGAATGAAGAGAAGACGGAAGTGATTTTGTTCACATCCAATCACGGATTTAAATCACTATTTAAATTACCGTTGCGGTCGGAGAACAACAACAACTACAATCGCCTTTCTTCCATGATCTTGGGGTTATATACGATCAACATCTAAGTATGAGTCAACACGTTAATTCCATATGTCGAACTGGATATTACCACGTCAGAAATATCGGGAGATTCCGTCGATACCTCACCCATGATGCAACGAAGACACTTGTTCATGCTCTTGTAACATCAAGACTGCATTACTGCAATTCCTTACTGCACGGCCTGCCCGTGAATCAACTTGCGAAAATGCAACGTCTGCAGAATGCATGCGCGCATATAATTACAAGAACCAGTCGCCGCTCGCACATCACTCTCGTTCTAAAGGAACTTCACTGGCTTCCAGTCCACCGCCGAATACAATATAAGATCTTGTCACATATCTACGTGATACACACCACCAATCACCAGTATACCTGAGTGGTCTGCTGTCCATTTACATACCAACACGTTTTCTACGATCTGAATCTACCATCTTGTTGACCGTACAACGAACTCGAACAGTCACATGCGGAGATCGCACGTTCACCAAAGCAGCGGCGACTCTGTGGAACAGTTTGCCTGCTAATATCAGAAACAGTGACAGCAGCACCAGCTTTCAACGTCAACTAAATACATTCATTTTCCGGCAGGAATATAAATTCAGGGGTTTACTTGGATGTTTGTATTCAACGGTCCTTCGGACCCCATCCTTCTTTTGAGGGGGTCCCAAGCCTGAAGCGAGGGTCCCACTTATTCATACTTTTTTAATTGTAAGTATTGTTTTCTAAATATCATAACTTATACAACCCGTGTAAACCCGATTATTATTATTATTATTATTACTTTGATACTACCAAGAACTTAACAAAATAATACTCCTTGTTACAATATACTATTTTATTTGTTGATGTTTTCCTTTGATAATCGATATAGTTTTAGAAGTTAGAGCAGCCTTCCTCAATTATGAGAGGGCGTCTGCTCGATGCTAGTCTGCTCGATGCATTGGCTTACGTATAAATGTCACTTTGGGAGAGCTAATAAGACAAAGCTAAGGAGCTTCTGAATTTGTCTCGGTGGCGGGAAACCTGACCGTGGCATTGGACAGTAGCACTGGAATAGCCAATAGGCAGCAGATAGAACGGCGCATTACTTTGTGGACGTTGTGTAGAATCCGGACCCACCCCAATTTTGGTATGATGACAATGCGTTTATTCCATCATTCCACATCGTTTCAGGAATATAATGTCCCAAATAGCGCTCGCCCAGGTTTTAATCAGCGTGCGCCGCTGCGGTCGCGGGTTACCGCACGGTTAAATCGCACGTTGACGCAAACCGGGGGGTCTGTTTGGACCTCAATATTATGATAATACACAGTATATATGAAACTATGTGGAATGATGGCATAAACACACTGATGTATAAAATCGGTTCAATCGTTGGACGATCGACTTGCGCGATCGGCCCCGGGATGGGAGTCTGGATCGGAGTGTTAGCATTCTCTGTTGCTACCATTGTTGCCGCACGATACATCACTTGGTTGGGGGTAACAAGCGGCTAGTTATGCCTGAACGGACATGCACGGATTGGAATGGTATTCTGGTTCGCGAATCAATCCCAAGAGGCGCCCTGCTAACCTACGCGCAAGGCGGCGCCACGCGGAGGCTTAGACACCCTTCAATGATTACTTGGAAGGACTCGTGAAAAGAAATACCAAACGAACTGATTCGGTAATAAACTACCAAGTTAAAGGCATTCAGAGAGAGAGAGAGAGAGAGAGAGAGAGAGAGAGAGAGAGAGAGAGAGAGAGAGAGAGAGAGAGAGAGAGAGAGAGAGAGAGAGATCAAACAGGGCCAGGTTTGGTAATGACGAGGGTGAATTCATGAGGGTGAGGGAAGTAAAGAGAACTGGAAGAAAGAATGAGAAGAGAGATGGAAGAGTGAGATCACAGACTGAATATACGCAGGTCACAGGAGGCAGGTGGTGAAATGAGATGGGAAATGTAAGAGAGTAAGGAGATGGAGTATAAGAGCCCTCCCAAATCAATGGATCATCCTTTTGATGACAAACCTCTCCTTGATGCACATCCCAAGGATGGCATATACAGCTCCGGCCCCTTGCGGATGATAGAACAAGTGGGAAGCAGTGGGAAGACTAGACACAACACCACAAACCGATGGGCATCACACAAATAACAAAACATGTAGTGATCATACACACGACACAACCGACGGGCATCACACACATGACAAAAACGATGGTTATCACACACATGACAAAACCGATGATCATCACAGACATAACCAAACTAATGGTAATATCACCATAATCCACAAAATGGAATGAAGAAGAGAAATGGCAATGGAACAAAATCGCCAAAATAGATTCGTCCTCAGTGTCTTCGTCCTCTTCTTCGTCCGACTCTTTTGACATTAATTCTGATTCGGTATCATCTGACGAATCCATAGAAAGAAATAGACGACATCGTCGACGAAACAGTCCCCCAGGACCCAAATTACCAGCATTTTCATGGAACTCTGTTGAATGGGAAACACTTTTGTACCTGTTTAACGGTACTGCCAAGCACTATCATTGGGGAAATCATCGGAAACTACAGAGACTAAAGGAATATATGTGTGACAAAGCCATTGATTATGTACGAACACGCTCCCGCAAGGATCGGAATGATTGCCGTAGGAAGATTTTGCAGATCGGGTATAAAGGAGCAGGATACAAAGCCATAGACAAATGGGCCAAAGAGCTGTTCCTCAAATATGTTAGGGAGAAGGGGACAGCGTTAGCAGCCAGTCAGGGGCAGCCATGGTCAATTAGGAAAGCCCTAAAAGAGATCAAAACTAGTATTAGCAATCAGAAGGCTGTCCCTGGTAGAACAATGTCAGTATCAGCGAGACAGGTTGCATTTGAGGACAATGTATTAGTACGCGTCACGTATACTTCACCCCAGGCTGTCGGTCGCCATGCAACAACAACGTCGAAGAATGATAAGTGTCAGGAACCAGTCGGTTCCGGCAACATTAAAAACAAATAGGAAAGCAAGATTGACGAAATGTTGAGAAGGCTAATCCAAGTGGAGCAACGTCTAGATCGAGAGCGACAGACGCCACCCACTAACAGTCAACCTCAATGCAGGAGGTACAGTCAATCACCAAGGAGATACCAATCACCAGATCGCATGCATTCATCAGGTCGTGGACAGTCTTTCACTGGCCGGTGTTACAACTGCGGGGACACAGGACATCTGAGTCGCAACTGCTTTTCACTCCGTTCCATCAAATTCAGGAAATTCTGTAGACAATCAGATACGGTGTCAGAGCCGGCTGTCAATATAAATAACTGATTGTTTATTGGATATGCCCAATGATGAAACAGAACCAACAAAGCTCGATATTGTGTTAATGCTACGTCAGGCTCTTAGTCAAAATCTCGGTATCGGAACACCTTGTCAAGTACGACAGCGGACATTGCTAAACACGTGCTAGAGAAAGACGACTGCTGGAAACCAACTCCACTGAAGGAGTGAAGGAGGAGGAGGAGGAGGCAGTGTGTAGTCTGGAGCTCAACAAGATCGTGCTGGAGTCTGATGCGCCATACCTTCCACCACCATGAACAACTGGCTCGAACCACTCATGGAATATAATCACAGTAGCTTAATTGAAAGGGTTAACTACTTATATGGGGGTGGACGAAAACCGTCTGAATGCGTGCCAATTCTACGGCCTCGATGCACGCCTCATGTATACCATCGATGATTAACATTGAAATGGGTAACGCACACCACACGCATATACACACGCACAGACACAAGCTAGTAGCGTAGGACACTTGTCGGTGTCCGCGTTCCAGGACATAAATATTTCCGTGTATATATATAATTCATGAGACACCTGTCGGTGTCCGGGGTCTAGGGTCTACACATCATTTGTGTATATAGTTTTGTATATAGATTCTTATAATTATGGGGAGTGGAGTTTCATTTTCAATAAGTTCGTTTTGTTTTATAATACAAATGTTAAGATAATTGATAAGATAATGGTTGGGTTTAATTAATTGTATGTATAATGAAATACCCTAAATATTAAAATATTACGTCGGCGTTCGGGTTTACATAAATGGTTTAATTAAATGTAAAAAGGAAATAACTTAAATATCAAATATTAAGACTTGAGTGAAGTCTCTGCCTGAGATGCTAGTCGGCATCCGGGTTTTGGTTAACCGGTCATATTTAGTATATATATTTTCTGTTGTAGTTATCCATAGTTCACGACTAATTGCATAAAATACTGCATACATATTCCACGTAATATATCCCGTTCTTTTTATTATTTGGTGGGAAGGTAGTTCGGAGCAGCACTCTAAATTGTTCACACACCCAAGATAAGTACGCACAAATGCATTACACCCCAACAACACACACACACACCCTATAAATACCCATACAACACAATAACCGTCAGTCTGAATTGCCGCCGCCGTGATCGCCCGTCCCCTGAGGCCCGCAGTCCCGTCGGCCCTTCGGCCTCGTAGATCTACGACTTCGCAGGTCTGCACATTGTGCTTGCCCACGTAAGTGCTGTGCACATTAGCAACAGTAAATGGGGAAGAAGTACTTAGACAACCACAGTCGAAAAATAAGAACATACTATTTACAATACATGTCACCGTGACTTGATGAGCACAGCCCTACGGTACATATCAAACAAATTTCAAACCTGGCCATTATTGGCACTGGGCGGCGCCATTACTATCCAGCGGTCAGTGGTTTGAGTCGCGAAATGCCAGCCACCACTGCATATAGTAATTCATTAAACAATGCAGCATAAATCCCAGAAAAACCGACAACATGCATACAAAATGTACAAACAAACAAATATAATGCACTGAATGGCTACTGGATATACCATAAGTGCTAAGAAACTACCGTTCACACACATCCCGGAGAAAAAAAAGCAAGCTATAGATGTAGAATTTGATGTGTCCGTCGGCGGCAAACTCTGCAAGAATCTACGTCGGTCACTTTTGGCCGCTGATCGCACGGCTAAGTACGACTGTGACGAGCATGGAAAGACGGTGAACGTCAAAACATAATTGTTGGTCAAAGATACAGGTTCCTCTTCGGTCGATTTTTCTACAAATAACTATGCATTTCTGAAGCAATGTTCGGCAAATCTTTTATCTTTTATCTACCATTCCAAATACGCCTCCGTTCAGACGCACTTAGGCTACGTTTTCATTGGCTAAATAATAAAATAGTCATATTATTTAGTTTAGAATGCACAAACAACTTATTTGTTGTCTTACACAAGGACTACGATGTACAATAAGGCTTCGTATTTTTTGTTTCCGCCTATAAATGTATAGTTATGAAAAAATCGAAAGAAACATCGATAATATAATCTGCATTGTTTAGAGAGGCGCGACTGAAACCACTTGCTTGGAGCTTGCATCGAAGAAAGATGGCGATACGCAGTGTTCTAATTTGCCGATTTAGCCATCTTGTAAAGCTTTTGAGGTTGTTTCACAAATGAATATATATTTGTCACCATATATCCGTTATGTACATTATAGGAATATGTATAATAAACTGAAACAAATTGTCAAAACAACATACTATGCGAATAAGTTAAAAACATTTAAGAACGACTCTAAAAAAACTTGGAAATTACTTAGAACCATGATTGAGAAAAACAACGATAAATCAGGCATTTCGTCACACTTTAAGTATAATAACGATATAATTAAGGACCCTCATCAAATTTCGAATATATTCTGTAATGTTTTTACTAATATTGGCTCAAACCACGCAAATGCAATCCCTCAACCTAAAGAGCAATTTACTAAATATCTTCAGAATTGTCCTAAACAAAATCCAGGAAGTCTATTCATGAGTCCGACCGATGTAAATGAAATCAGGCAAATTATAATGTCTCTCCAACCTAAGACCAGTTCTGGATATGACAATTTTAGTCCCCGCCTCATGAAATTATTTGGTGAGCAAATAGCGTTACCAATAACTATCTTAATAAATAAATCAATAGGAGAGGGAATAGTGCCTGACGAAATAAAAATAGCAAAAATTATACCTGTTTATAAGTCTAAAGCTACTGATGACTTTTCTAATTATAGACCAATATCTTTGTTACCTTCAATTTCTAAAATTCTGGGAAAAGTTGTACATAGAAGAACTTATGATTTTATACAGAAAAACAATATATTGAACAATAACCAATATGGTTTTCGTGAGAAACATTCAACAACCAATGCTATTACCGTTTTTACTAGTGACATTATTAATGCACTAGAAAAAAAGGACTCGGTCATTGCTGTTTTTCTGGATCTAAGTAAAGCATTTGATACTCTCAACCACCAAATCCTATTACACAAACTTGAATATTACGGTATAAGGGGTACTCCACTCAAATGGTTTAAGAGTTACCTTTCAAACAGGAAACAGTATGTTAAGTACAGTTCTAGTGACTCACTTCAGCAGGATGTCACACACGGTGTCCCACAGGGGTCTGTCCTCGGTCCGCTTTTGTTTATATTATATATTAATGACCTTCCATTATGTGTAAATATGTGCAAAACTATATTGTTTGCTGATGACACTACTATATACAAAACTGGAAAACATATTAATGAAATATATAAAGATATGAATAACGAACTTGAAATATTAGCTGACTGGTTTCGTGCCAATAAACTATCTTTAAACATTTCTAAGACAAAATGCATGTTATTTTCTAGATCTTGTCCTGCTCAGAACGAAGAATTATTGTTAGCGATAGCTAATAACATAATTCAGCGAACAAAATGTATAACATTTCTAGGCCTTCATATAGACGACAGACTTGATTGGCATGAACATATAAATGCATGCAAAAACAAGCTAACTAGTGCTTTATACATAATTAATAAAGTTAACCGCTACCTTCCAGTAGCTGCACTTAAAACAATTTATTACACTTTAGTTTACCCCTACTTGACATACGGAATCATTTTGTGGGGATCCACATACAAAACACATATCGAAAAAGTATTCATTATGCAAAAAAATAGTTCGTTCCATTCTTAAAACAAACTATTGGGAACATTCAGATCCCCTCTTTACATGTTTAAATCTAATAAAATTGCATTATATTTATGAAATTGAAGTTGGAAAATTCATGTATAATTATGTCCACGGTAGTCTGCCACATTCATTATCGGATATTTTTACATTTACCTATGACATTCACTTTTACAAAACAAGACAAACCTGTAATATACGTCCTATTATCAGTTCTACTCAAAGATCTTCGAACAGTTTGCTATGTAAAGGTCCGATGATCTGGAATACAATTCCAACTGTTATACAAATTAAACCCAATTTAAATAGTTTTATATTATCATTAAAGGCAAATGTTGTACGGGGGTATGGTGTTCTAGTTTAATTTCATTCCACCCCGACACGTCTGACATATGTGTTTGATATAATGCTATTCTACTTAGGTGTTATACCATTGCTGAAGCTGGGCATAACCACGTTTTTTTTGTTTTTTTCGCAAGACTACTTATGTGAACATGTATCATCTAATATTAATGTTATTAAATTTACATATATGTTATATTGATTATAGCAACGTAACCAACACACTACACGTGAAATCATTGTTAATAATAGTTATTTTGGGGATGACGGCGACTAGTTTATGTAATCATTATCATTTTATATTGGAATAATTCAAACAAACTGGTTACTGCCTTAATTGGCTCCGCTGTCAACCTGGAATTGTATATCATTTTGTCAATTGTTTTACGAATTGTTTATATTTGTATGTATGATTTATACAATTCCAAATAAAACCTACTACTACTACTACTACTACTACTACTACTACTACTACTACTACCAACAACGCATACTTATATAGAACATATTGAACTAGGGGATTGAACTTAGTTGTGCAATCAGCGTCCAAATATATTGGGAGTATAACATCATATAATGTTCTTCCCTTGTAGTTCTCATTATGTTATTATATGTGATATGTCTTAATTTGATTTATATTTGTCCTCGTTGTAACGAGTTATTGATTTGACTTGATTTAGAACTATATGGCACAACACGGATGTGCTTCAATTCCCCTTTAAGACGAAATTGCCAACCGATACAAAGCAATGATACCTTCCAACATATTGTACACTGTATTACTAACCTGTCACAGACGACACTGCACAAACGATACTGCACACGAGCAGCACCACCGACGGCCGATAATCAAAGGTGTTCGACCTCCGAGCAGACGTCTTCAGAATCGACGGCCTCATCGCCAACTGATGCCGCGCTTCAGGAGCTTCTAACATACGCACAATATGTGTCCACAATCGTCGTCGCGATGAAGTCCACGCCGCCTAAGCCGCCTTGGTAACAAACAACAAAGATAACGAGTTGATAAAAATGTTGTGACTGTACGACTGTCGCCAAAAGTACCAGAAAAACCGAACTGTTGCGAGTTGATCAATATCACGACTACGGCTTGTACACCAGTAGGGGCCTATATATATATAGGCAGGTAAACATCGGGTAAACGTTAGAGCGATGAAGACCAACCTGAATATTTCATGAAGCGTTTTGTGCTCTTCAGTAGCGTGTGCCGTCCACACAACAACGAATTACAAACGGCCTGTGTAAGAAACAGTAACGTTAACGAGTTGATCAACATCCCATTTACAACCAGTTGACAACTGTACGGGTGCGGGCAACTAAATTGTTTGATAAAGTCCAACCTCAACAACTTACAATATAACGCATTTATATTGTAACACAAACAGACTAAGCTTCTGTTTCCCAACCAACCTGTGTCACCTGCCGTCGAGCATGAAGTCGAAACAGCTGTTGCCAGGAAAACAAACAACACTCATCCACGCTATCACAAAGCAACACCACTGCGTCCACCACTAAAATGGCGGGGGGGGGAATCTAACCTGCAATGTGCTGAGGAAAACAAACAACACTCATCCACGCCATCACAAAGCAACACCACTGCGTCCACCACTAAAATGGCGGGGGGGGAATCTAACCTGCAATGTGCTGAGGAAAACAAACAACACTCATCCACGCCATCACAAAGCAACACCACTGCGTCCACCACTAAAATGGCGGGGGGGGGGAATCTAACCTGCAATGTGCTGAGGAAAACAAACAACACTCATCCACGCTATCACAAAGCAACACCACTGCGTCCACCACTAAAATGGCGGGGGGGGGAATCTAACCTGCAATGTGCTGAGGAAAACAAACAACACTCATCCACGCCATCACAAAGCAACACCACTGCGTCCACCACTAAAATGGCGGGGGGGGAATCTAACCTGCAATGTGCTGAGGAAAACAAACAACACTCATCCACGCCATCACAAAGCAACACCACTGCGTCCACCACTAAAATGGCGGGGGGGGGGAATCTAACCTGCAATGTGCTGAGGAAAACAAACAACACTCATCCACGCTATCACAAAGCAACACCACTGCGTCCACCACTAAAATGGCGGGGGGGGGATCTAACCTGCAATGTGCTGAGTGGTTGCCGTTTATTTATTTATAACGTACGTTCAGTGCAGTTCTCTGTCAATGCCACTGAAAAGCCCACTCATTCACTCACTGTCCTAGGCGACTGTTGCCCTCTGATGCATAACGGAATAACGGATAAGATAAGATATAAAGATAAAACATTTATTTTATTAACAACTCAGCTGAGTTGGATTCACATTATACAGCCGATAAAGGATTACAACTAATACAGTAAAACGTTGCACATTGGTAATACAACCTTTTTTGCCATTTAATATATAT
The DNA here is from genome assembly GCA_020002185.1 of Paraescarpia echinospica. Lineage (NCBI taxonomy): Eukaryota > Metazoa > Annelida > Polychaeta > Sabellida > Siboglinidae > Paraescarpia > Paraescarpia echinospica. The sequence goes on from CM034531.1 coordinate 52,419,754, forward strand.
TGCCAGTTGTATAAACCCCGTTGTATTAAAGAGTTACGATATCTGTTCGTCCTGGTTATTGGCAATGGGTACATATTACTCCCTCTTATATCATAATTGCTGTGTCTTTTTTCAGGTACCATATAATTTAATTTGTATGAGCTAATTTTCATCTTGTTGAAATATGTTTCACACAGGCACTCTTTTTTTCATTCATAGTCTGTAGGTCAACATAACTAAGTATTTCAGCATAACTTATACCAGGGAAAATGCATGTTATTGCTCTTTTCTGTATCATTTCAATAATGTCTGTAAATTAGTATGCCACACTGGGCAAACATATTCAAGTACCGGTCTCACAACGCTGACATATAGTCACCAGGTCATTTTAATAATTATTGATATAACACATATAATCGTTTCCCAGCCTTTTTCACAATCAGGGGTTTACCTGGATGTTTGTGTTCAATGGTCCTCGGGACCCAGCTTTCTTTTGAGGGGTCCCAAGCCTGTGGGGAGGGTCCCACTTACTGCTCTTTTTTAATTGTAAGTATTGTTTTCTAAATATCACAACTGGTACAACCCTTGTAAATCCGGTTATTATTATTATTTATTAGTTTGATACTAACAATAACTTAACAAAATGACGTGCCTTGTTATAATATACTGTTTTATTTGTTGATGTTTTCCCTTGATAATCGATGTAGTTTTAGAAGTTAGAGCAGCCTTCCTCCCTTAGGAGAGGGCGTGCTAGTCTGCTAGATGCCTTGGCGTGCGTGTAAATATCACATTGGGAGATCTTCTAAGGCTAACCTAAGGATATTGAGGAAGTCACGGCTCACTTTGGAAGGCTCCTGCATTTGTGTCGGTGGCTGAAAACCTGACCGTGGTGATGACAGCAGCAATGGAATAGCCAATAGGCAGCATATGGAAGTGCACATTACTTTGTGGACAATTAATTGTGACGTTGTGTAAAATCCGGGCCCATCCTTATTTCGGCATTTGAGAGTTGTGCCTAAATGTTATACCTTAATGCGTGGGTGCATCCGGAGTGCGTGGGCGAAGATGATAAGGACATCGTAGGCATTTGGTCATGCACATCAAAAGTCGTCTATTACCAACACTTGTAGAGCGTCTACTAGAGAAGACGTCTTTGCTCGAGTCGTTGTTCGTGAAACTCGAGCGATCAAACCAGCAGTTTGTCACCTTGGTTGGTGAGCAGCGTCAAGAGATACGAGGTCTACGAGACGACATAAGGAGGTCACGCAAACGTCAAACCGCCGACACCGACGCCGACGAAGGGGGACCGCAGGCAGTGACGCTGCTTGTGGGAAACACCCTGCTACGAGATGTTCGCGTGGAGAAAACTTCCCATGAAAACCCGATAAAAATACGAAGAAAGTCGGGCGCCTCCCTTACCGATATTGGGGTGATGATTGAAGACGCGGCCAAAACGGAAACAAAGAAATCTTCATCGTCGGAGGCACTCACGAGGCAATGAGTGAAATGAACGTTGCCGACATCAAAGAAAACATCGCACGACTACTACGAAAGGCAAAAACCGTGACACCAACCGTCACGGTGAGGAGCGTGCTGCCGTCGAAGCGCCTAGCCAATCCACAACGTTGTGCCGACGTCAACTCGCAAGTGAGGACAACATGCAACAAAATCGACGTCACATTCGTCGACAATGACGCCAACTTTACGTTCCGAAATGGGGCCGTCGACGATGCTGCTTTCCAGAGGGACGGACTGCACCTGTCTGAGAGTGGAATTGGCAGATTGCTGTCAAATCTCGCTCTCCCGGAAAAGTTACCGAGGCGCAACCAACGTCAACAACAACGCCGACACATGGTTATGCCGAGGACAGCGAACCATGATCAATCACGCAGTACAAGACTGTCGCCTGACAATAAGTGGACAGTGGTTGAACACCGTACTCGTCAGAGGCACACGCTGGGCAAGTGTGCCAAATGTGGTGAGAAGAACCACGTCACTGCCACCTGCAGACACCCCGAGAGTGTGCAGTGTCGTCAGTGCGGGGAACGGGGACATAAAGACAAACACCACACCCGTGATTAGGGAATGGGCCTAAACGATCCGGCCATTGAACACTCATCGAACATGCAAATTGTGGACTCTAATGTAACGCGGTATTGTGTTCCCAATCCTACGGGGAGCATAAGACGCAAATGGGATCTGCCCTCCTTAATTAATTTAAACGCCAGGTCTTTGAGTAGTGAAAAAATGTAAGAACTGCAATACTGTAGCAACACATGATATGTCGATTGTATGTGTTAGTGAAACATGGTTTAAAGAGTATATGGATTTTAATAGCCTTACTATGCAAGGGTTTTGCTTGGAGAAGAAAGATAGAGGTCACGGACGAGCCGGAGGTGTAGCTTGCTACATTAGAAATGACGTAATGTATACGAGGTTGAGTGATATGGAGGCTCACGATTTAGAGGTAATTTGAATTAAGATTACGCAAAACAAATGCCTAGGGCATTTTTATGTATATTGTTAGCATGTATATATTACACTCCAAAGACGGAGTAATTGAAAATACGTGACCATATTATAATCACGTGCATAGAAATTATGGTACGCAGACATCCAGAATGTGGTGTGATTGTAACTGGGGATTTCAATCAGTTGCATGACAATGTTATAAAACGCACTATAGATTTGTCCAAGTAGTGAATGTAGTAACACGTGGACAGACGATATTAGATAAAATATGGACGAATATGTAGGAGGTATATACATCGTATGTTACTATTTCCGAACTTGGGTCAACCAAAATGTAACCGTTTAGTTGACACTGGGTGTGTGACACGTTTAAGCGTAAGTTGAATGGCGCCAAATGAAAAAGCCGCATTTGCTATGGCTTTGTCTGCCATTAAACGGGAACCATTATTTAGGCTTGAGTCATGTGCAGATCAGTATTTATATTATAAAACTGTTATTTGCAACCTCATGGAAATTTGCTTTCCTACTAAGTCGTTACGCGGCACACAGCTGATAAACCATGGGTTACGGACTGGTTTAGAGCATTATTACGTAAAAGACAGCGCGCTCACATGAGTGGTGATTTGAACCAAGCAAAAATATTGCCTAATAAGGTTAACTGCGCCGCTTCGAGACTTAAGTACAATTTTTACCAAACACAAATTACAGCACTAAATGAATTAGGTTCCCACGACAACACCAACTTCACGAAAGATCTATGTGGGTGCGATTTCGTTACTCAACCTGTCTGTGACGTAGGCGGCTTGTATGATCAGTACTATTCAGAGCTGTCCTGTCTGATCAATCTTCACGCACCACTTGTGCAGCGTACGGTCACAGAACGACCACATACTCCGTGGTGGTGTCGGCAACTGGATGAGCTGAAACGTCAGGTCCGTCTGCGTGAGCGCACGTGGCGACGTAGCAGGACCAACGACCACCGTATTTCCTATACTGTGTTACGTGACCAGTACTGCCGGACGCTGGCCTCTACGAAAGCTGCGTTCTACAGTAAAGAAATTGAATCCGCCTCGAACGACAACAGGGCAATGTTTCTTATTGCGAACCATCTTCTTGGTCGTAAGTGTGTGAACCATCTTCCCACGGACATTGGTGGCCCCGCCGTTGTTGCCGAGCGTTTCGCTTACCACTTCGTTGACAAGATCAACTCGATCCGCAGCCGAATCATGGTTCCGTCAGCTGATGTTGACAACGCACAGCCACATATGGTTTCTTCGCCGCTGCTAGCGTTTCAATCGGCTACTCTCGAAGAAGTAACGACACTCATCACGAGTGGCAAGACAAAGTCGTCTAAGCTTGATCCACTGCCCTCCGTTATTCTGAAGGCGAATACATCCATCTTGGCGCCGATTCTCGTGAAATTGATCAACCTGTCTTACGAGTCTTCCACTGTTCCTGCCCGGCTGAAGCACGCAGTCATCACGCCTCTTCTTAAACGTTCCGGTCTTCCCGCCGCCGACTACGCGAGCTACCGACCTATCTCGAACCTTCCGTATGCATCCAAGTTACTTGAACTCCACGTCTCTGCCCAACTGCGTTTGCATATTCAACACAACGGCATCGAAGATCCTTTTCAGAGCGCCTACCGCCCGTCACACAGCGTTGAGACAGCGATTTTGTGTATCCAAGACGACGTGTTGAGATCACTGGATGCTCGTAAGCATGTAGTACTTGTTCTACTTGACCTCAGCGCTGCTTTCGACACGATCGACCATGTCATTCTTGTTGCTGAACTAGACCGAATCGGCGTACGATGCAACGCACTTCGCTGGCTCGCCTCTTACCTAGCCGACCGAACACAATGCGTCAGCGTTAACGGTCATCTTTCATGCGACAGCCTACTACGACATGGAGTTCCACAGGGCAGTGTTTTGGGCCCTCTGTTATTTTCTATATACTGTGCTGGTCTTTCCGACGTATTCGTATTCATTGTTCCTGCCCGGCTGAAGCACGCAGTCATCACGCCTCTTCTTAAACGTTCCGGTCTTCCCGCCGCCGACTACGCGAGCTACCGACCTATCTCGAACCTTCCGTATGCATCCAAGTTACTTGAACTCCACGTCTCTGTCCAACTGCGTTTGCATATTCAACACAACGGCATCGAAGATCCTTTTCAGAGCGCCTACCGCCCGTCACACAGCGTTGAGACAGCGATTTTGTGTATCCAAGACGACGTGTTAAGATCACTGGATGCTCGTAAGCATGTAGTACTTGTTCTACTTGACCTCAGCGCTGCTTTCGACACGATCGACCATGACATTCTTGTTGCTGAACTAGACCGAATCGGCGTACGATGCAACGCACTTCGCTGGCTCGCCTCTTACCTAGCCGACCGAACATAATGCGTCAGCGTTAACGGTCATCTTTCATGCGACAGCCTACTACGACATGGAGTTCCACAGGGCAGTGTTTTGGGCCCTCTGTTATTTTCTATATACTGTGCTGGTCTTTCCGACGTATTCGAGAAGCACGGTGTTCGCTATCATGTCTACGCTGATGACACCCAACTCTATGTCGAATTTCCGCGAAACGATTCTGCGTCTGCCGCCGACCGGATATCCCGTTGCGTGACTGACGTGAAAGCATGGCTAGCGTCGCGCTACCTGCTTTTGAACGAGGCGAAGAGAGAGGCGATACTGTTTGCAGCACCAAACAACAGTGTTCCACAGCCACCGCCCCTTCCCATCGACATATGCGGTTGCAACGTCAGCACTTCCGCCAACATACGTGACCTTGGAGTACAGCTCGACTCCACGATGTCGATGGCCCCACACATTAGTCGTACCTGTCGGGCCGCCTACGCCCAACTACGTGGCATAGCGCGAATACGACCATCTCTCCCGCTTTCAGCGTGCAAGTCGCTTGTACACGCGCTAGTCACGTCGCGACTCGACTTCGGAAACGCGGCCCTGTATGGCATTACGGGAACCTTGTTGCACCGACTAGAGATGGTCCAGCGATCAGCTGCGCGTGTCGTCCTCGGCTTACGTCGGCGTGACCAACACAGCATGACGGCGGCACTACGACAGCTGCATTGGCTACCTGTGGCGCAGCGAATTCAGTTTAAACTGCTGACCTTGATGCACGGCGCTGTGTATGCAAACACTCCACAGTACCTTGCCGACCGTATATGTGCATATGTTCCCTGTCGTAGTCTTCGCTCGGCCTACCAGTTTCTCATGGTTGTTCCTAGAGTTAACCTGGAACGGTACGGCCGACGCGCAATTTCATGTGCAGGTCCCACTCTCTGGAACTCTCTTCCACTAGAGCTAAGAAGCCAACGTGACTCTGGACGTTTTAGGAGAGACCTGAAAACAGTTCCCTTTAATCAGACTTTTTCGTAATTTACTGTATTTTTAAATACGTACATATACATCTTAATGTTGTATATGGCCTACATAATAATCGAAATGTGTAGTTGTGTTAGCATATGTAACCCATGTATTGTAATATTATAACGACAACGTGTATTCTTACATCATGTTTCAGTTTGTAAACACCCCTGAATCTGCTTTGTAGAGATATGTGGTGTATAAATAAATTTGATTTGATTTGGTGGAAAAATATGAAAAAAATAATGGGACTTAAAACAAATGACAATTCATGCATGCAAGGTCTTGCTAACAAAACAACTAATGGTGATTGTGTGTTATTAGCCAGTAGAATGAACGAGGTTTTTTTGTACTTTTTTTTTACCTACCTGTACTTTTACCTCGTTTAAATAAGGATCACAAAATATTCACAGTAAACGAGGAACTGCCAGATCAGTATGTCAGCAGTGTAATGACTACTTTCCAAGCTTTACAGAATGTTAAGGTGAACAAGGCTACTGGGCCTGATAACATTCCTGCGTGGGTATTAAGAAATCACGTAAACGTCCTCACTCCTCCAATAACTGCTATCTTTAACAAGTCCTAAGAGAAGGAGTACTCCATTTGGAATGGAAAATGGCCAACATAATACCGTTACCAAAATCAAACCCACATGTGTCGATTGAAAACGATATTAGACCAATATCACTAACCCCAACAGCTGCTAAGGTGTTTGAATCAATAATAATGAAATGGGTGGATGACACAATTGGAGGAGAAATTGATGCTAAGCAATTTGGTGGAATTAGTGGAACTTCCACAACAGATGTTCTTGTCGAAATGGTACACAAATGGTATGAGGCAACTGGTAAATTGCATTTTTTTATGTCCGAGTTGTAATGCTAGATTTTAGCAAACCATTTGACCTTATTAATCATCATTTGTTACTAGAAAAGCTACAGTTGTATGGTTTGCCTTCATATATTATAAGATGGATGGCAACATTTGTATTGGACAGAACTCAACAAGTAAAAATAGGAAATGAATATTCGCATTTTGGTCACCCCAATTACCACAAGGAACACTATCTGGGCCTAAATGTTTTCTAGTCTACATAGATGATTTAGACACGCCTGTTCCGTTATATAAGAATATAGATGACAGTACATTGTTCGAAGTATGCGATAGAAAGGGTGTATCTGTTATACAAGAATCGGTTGACTTTACTGCTAGGTGGACAGAACAGAATGATATGAAAATTAATTCAGGAAAATCAAAAGAGATGATCATCTGTTTTGCACAAGACCGCAATTTTCGAAACACTATCCCGAATATAAAGATCGATGAAAAAGATGTAGATCAAGTAGACCATGCCAAACTTTTAGGTGTTAAAATTTCACAGGATCTAACACGGAATAAGCATGTGGAAAATACTGTGAAAAAGGCCGGGAAATGACTGTACATGTTGTATTAGTTAAAGCGAGTAGGAATTAGCCAGAATGATCTGGTCGCTATATATGTCAGTGTTGTGAGACCTGTTTTAGAATATGCATGCCCTGTATGGCACACTAACTTGCCACAATGTTTATCTGACAGTATTGAAATGATACAAAAAAGAGCATTAAAGTGTATTTTTCCTGTAATAAGTTACGCTGAGATATTCAGGTATGTTAAATTGGAGACATTGAAAGCAAGACGGGACTGCCTTTGTCAAAACTATTTCAATAAGATTAAAGTTAGTACACACAGATTAAACTATCTGCTGCCTGACAAAAGGCATACCAAATATGACACCAGACAGCGTAATGTGTACCCTTTGCCAATAACCCGAACAAACAGATACCGTAACTCTTTTATACCATGGGGATTACACAACTGCCAATAACGAATGAAGGACAAAAGGATGGTATTTATACTGTATGATATTTCAGTGTATTAATACTGTACGACGTTTCAATGTATTAGTTGTATTTTATTGTATACCGTGAATCCAACTCAGTTGATTTTCTAATAAACTAATAATGTTATTCTTATCGTATGCGTTTATTCCAGCTTTCTGGTAGAATGCATGACGCGTAATTGTACGTGAGTGCCCATTAATTAGCAGACCCATGCTCTTTGAGATGTATTTAACAAAAATAAATAGTTGTCATCGACACAAGTAATATCATGCATTGTTTTATGTACACGACTACTGACAGTTGGGGAGTCTTAATGAGCTATTCCTCGTTCCTCCCGCTACTATTTATCTTACATCTCTCGTTACCCAGTCCTCACATTCCTTTTCCTGTGGCCTGGCTATAATGTCGCCAACAGCTACTCTCTTTGGTATTCAACCCTCTTCCACACGTACCAAAGCATGAGCAGGGCGTAAACCCTTCCGTGACGGCCTAGCGCCGTGGCGAGGTCCTAACCGCGGTAGTCGGTACGCATGAGCGTAATTTGAGCTCCGTTTTCGCGCGCAGTACTTCGGAAGTTCGGCTAAACGTCTCCGAATTTTGGAACCTTTGGAATTTGGAACAGATTTGGAACATTTGGAACATCTCCTCACGGCGGAGGTAGAAATGCTCGCTAGGAGGCGGCACGGTATCGCGGCAATTTTAAAACATACGGTAAGTCGGCCATTTTTTTTCGCAAATTTTCTTTTCTCGTACGTCACTTTCTCATAATTGTCATGCAAATCCGTCTGTACCTACATCTTCCTTACAATCTATAGCGTCTAGTAATCGAAAACCCAGTTGAAAAATATTCCGTAAAACTACTTTTATACGCCTTGCAAAATTCGAAGTGGCAAAACATTACCGCGTTAGCCGTTACCGTTGCGCGCGTAGCGCGAAGCGTCATTCAAAACACTGTCAAATTCCTTAACCCTCTTAGTTCGCCCTGTTTATCCGTAACAAAAGCACGCCATGCATACATCTTTACACACAACACCTTAACTTACGCAACAATTAGAACGCATACCTTGCAAAATTGTGTAAAAATCGTCATTTCAACCTTCGCTTTTTTGGAACATTTTTCAACTCACGCTCGGTTTAACGGGTATCAAGCTGAACTGTTTTGTGTCACACTCTTTATTTGTTTTGTATAGAAATAAACATTTCGAAAATGCCAGCCAACATTCGTTTACAGCAGTGTCTAGACTACTTCTTCTTGCAGTAATCCACTACCGTCATTACTGACGACTTCGTGGATGGTGTAGTGTTTGTTGCGTGCGCCGGTTGTGCAAGTGTGCAGTGCTGGTTGTAACTGTTTATAAAATCATGTGCAAGTTAAAAACAAACAGGGGTCACTCTTAGTAGGCACTTCAATGAATTCCGCAAACTGGGACGTTTCGCGTGCGCCGATTCGCGATCACCGCAGTCCGTCTTATTTGCCGGGACTGCAGTGATCGCTTTGTTTCAACTCGTGTTTTCGCGCTCTATTTCCGGTCATTGACGTCATTCACTGCTGGGCCGCTGTCGAGAGTAAGTTGATCTTCGTCTACGTCGATTAAATTTTTTAATTTGACCATAATTAAGCTATATTACATAAATTTTACGACCACCTATGTGTTCATTTGCATAAATTTTATATATAGCCGCGGATAGCCTGAAATATTTTTTGCTTAGCGTCATCTATTAGTTTTATTTAGTCTGTGTTGAAAAAATTGGTGCTGCGTTCCGATGCGAAATATGGTTTTGCGCCGTTGAAAAAATCGTCACATTTGTAAGTTATGTGTCTTGCGCGCGTAACTGGAGCGCGATGCCAGATGCAGATTGTGACTTAATCTATTTCTTTGAATTAAAATCTCTACAAAACCAATACTATTTATATCATATTTAAATAATATCCTTGTCAATTCTGCAATACAGAATCTTATATTTAGGTTTCTAGTTGTAGAAATATGGCCCATGCTAGCCCATACTACGGGCCAATCATGGTAGTCTTAGCCTTAGGCCAGGGTTGGTTACTGCTTACGCTTGGTTTTAGCATGGCTTATTCCATTATTTATGGTTATGCTTGTAACATCCTGGACTATAATGTCAGATTATCGAACTTTATAATATTGTTGGGCTGATTCTTTCCTGCGACACGGATACGGATAAATGAGTTACGTTTATGATCAGTCGATCACGAGTCTTGTTGTTTTGTCATTACGTGTAATTGTTTCATGGTGGAAGCGGTTCGAAACGAATCAACGAAGAAACCACACAACGTAAGGACATTGCTGGCCCACTACCTAACGAATTGGCAGTACATTGATGTGTTTATCGCACCACCAACGTGGCAACAATAGTGAAGCCGAACTACTTTCGCGTACATCACTGGGCCCACGAACGTTTACGTTGACAAGCGCGTGTGAATACATACGAAGCCATTCAAGTGAAGCGGCGCATCTACTAGAAAATCCGTGAAGACATCGACGAATCGACTCAACAACGCCCCTTAGCCGTTGAAAACCTACACGAGGCACGAACCTACGACCGTACGACGACGTACGCAGCGCGGCAGCGACGACGGAACATGACGTCGGCGATTCTATCAGCTCTAGTGACCCAACTCTAGTGTCATCTAATTCGCCAGACGGCGGCACGTGTACTGCGAGTGTCATCGCGGCACGCTCGTATGAACTCATCCGCTAGGGTGTAGCACTGTACCTCGTGCTAGCCGCAAGTCGTTGCGTGTCTGAATTGAGTGACTGTCAATAAAAAGATTGAATGTCGTCATACTAGCCAACACACTACACAACGTAATGTCTGATCACCCAAGGATGAACTGGACTAGTGCAGACGTGCCAGGAACATTTAGGCTGTTTAAGCAGAAATGCCAAATCTACTTCACCGTAAAGGACACCAAGAAAGAAATGATGGTGAACCACATACTACTATACGCGGGAGATGATGGCATTAAAATGTACAATTCCTGGGCATTAACAAACACTGAGAAAAACGACCCAGACGTAGTGTGGGGGAAATTCCAGGATCATATTGAACCAAAAGTCAACTTTCGCCTACATAGGTTCTACCTGCAGAAGTACAACCAGGCGGCCGGAGAGTCCATTGATGATTACGTCACGCGATGTACGCTACAGGCTCAGAAGTGCAGATTCAGCCCGGCAGAGGCCGACGAACGGTTGATTGAACAGTTGATTATTGGAACTAAGATACCTGAAGTACAGAAACAACTATTAGCCCATGACGAAACGCTAACACTGGAAAAGGCAGTCAACATGGCCGAACAACTGAGGCTTCGATGAATCACATGACTCAGTTGCAGGGAGTGCAAGATAACACCGCCGTGCACTATGTGAACAGAGCTAATAGTAATTCTGCAAGACGCAGCGACGGCTGTGGACACTGTGGACGGTCTCATCAAAAAGGGGACCAATGCCCCGCCTTTGATTCTACGTGCAGGAAGTGCGGTGGCAGAAACCACTGGGAGTCAGTATGCAGGAAACCGTCATCAGGGGGCCAAGGAGGACGTCACGGCCGATCCAAGTCACGTGACACGCGTCCACGACGTCACTATGACGGCCCATCCCGCGGACGACGTGGCAGACGCGGCAGGCGCGACACGCCAGTCCATGCTGTAGGCTTAGCGCGCGAGCCACGCGATGAAGCAGCTGACCAGTTCGAACACCTCAGTTTCGCATCGATGACGACACATAACAGCACCAAGGATACACGTGACGAAGTATTTGCGACACTAGACGTCAAGCTACCTAGTGCACGCAAGTAGTATAGAGGAGTTTTACGGGCTCAAAATCCTACTTATAAAAAAGAATTTAATGACCACTAATCGTTTTCGGGCACCTACTTATAAAAAAAAGATCAAAGGCTTTTTTTGACACTAATTAGTTTCGGGAACCTACTTATAAAAAACGTGATTGATGACCGTTGTAATTTGATACTAATTGGATGATTGATTACCCCTACACTAGAGATGCCACCTAGCGGTGAGTGCAGAGAGCCTTTTAGTTCGCCCCCTAGCGATCAACGCCGTACCTAGAGCGTGCTGACGTAAGCAATAATGCGTTTATCGCGCGAATATATAACCACGATAAAACCACTGTGTGCAGATTTCCCCCGTCAACCCTATGTGAATGGCGCACTGTACCCTATGTTGACAGCAGCGATAAGACCGGCTGCTGCTGCAGCGATAAGACCGGCTGCTGCTCTAGTGGACTATGACCCCTGCATGACAGCATAGCTGGCTAACGGTGAACGTTCTGGTGGAAAGATTAAAACGAAACTAACGCGTTGTGCGTTTAAATACATCTAGTCGTGGGATTACAATGAAAATCAAATGCATCAATATACTAACGTTCAGTTGGTGATACTGATCGTAGTAGGGTGTTTATGCATTGGAAACAGACGCGTGAAAACGTCAGTAGTGACTGAAATATTTATTGTGGAGCATGATATAGCAGCATTCGGCCGCGGCCAACGGGTCGCCTGGTCTCGGGGGAGTTGAATCCATCGCGTCGATAAAATTCGGGTGGAACAGGTGTTTTCCACAGTCCGTTGAGCTGTTTGACTAAGAACACTCTGGCCAGGTCGGAGATGTCGTCTTCATCGTCAGAGTCGTGGTGGTGGTAGCTGCTAGTAGCTGTCGGTGTGATGGCGTGTGTAGGAGGCGACGTGATGGTGGGGATGAAAGGTGCGACCGTGCATGTTGGTTTGGTCGATGTGACGGTTGTAGGCAGTTGGATCGGTCTATGAAATAAAACCAAAATACATTTTTAAACAAAGGGTGGTAATGAGAACCATGCATTACAATTGTTTAAATGATAAAATGAGAACCATGCATTACAATTGTATAAATGGTAAAATAAAATGAGCACTATACATTACAATGGTTTAAATGGTAAAATAAAATGAGACATGCACTTACAATTGTTTAAATGATAAAATAAAATGAGACATGTACTTACAATTGTTTAAACGGTAAAATAAAATGATGCATTACAATTGTTTAAATGGTGAAATAAAATGAGACATGTATGCATGCATGCGTGCTATTTAAACGGTAAAATGCATGCATGCGTACTTAACTGTAGTAAAAATAAAATGAGAGATATGCATGCATGCACGTACACATGCATGCATATATGCATGCGTACTTACAATTGTTTAAATGATAAAATAAAATGCATGCATGCATGCACGTACACATGCATGCATGCATGCAGGCGTAGTTACAACAACTGTTTATAAATAGTAAAATAAAATACATGTATGCATGCATGCGTACTATTTAAACGGTAAAATACATGCATGCATGCTGCGTACTTACAACAACTGTAGTAAAAAAAAAAAAAAGAGATATGCATGCATGCACGTACACATGCATGCATGTATGCGTACTTACAATTGTTTAAATGGTAAAATAAAATGTATGCATGCAGTTGTGCTTATATGTTTTAGGAAGTGCGCCGCGTACTGCAAATCATGCTTGCAAACAACGAAAGGATCCGCGCTCAGTACGACGAGGTTGCCACGTTCGTAAAAACGTTGTTGGAACGCGGAGTGAAGGGGTCGATCAAGAGGGAGAAAGAGATCAAGAAGGAGGCGGACTAATCATAATAATAATGTGTTTGTAGGAGGCGCTGATGCAACACACCAGGCGTGAGTGTATGAGCGACTTCCTACACGCGGTGATTCGTAAAGACTAGAACTGCTTTGTGCTGTAGGGTGGAAGCGGAGTGCGTGACGCCCACGTATTGGACGCGATCATCGAGGAGGCGCTGGGCGGATCGAACGCGACCCGAACGCGTCCCGCTCCACCGACGTATAACGAAAGCGTGTACACGCCGCTGGGGACGATGGGACCGACGTGCGCTCCGTGCTGGAGCATATCGGAGGAGGTGGAGACGTGCCAACGTCAAATCGTCGTGCCGAGCAGGAGCCAGTTGGTCGGCCGTTATGAACGGCTGGCAATGGACCTCGTCGCCGAGAGCCTCGGCGAAATGATTCTGGAGAAGGCGCGGGATCATTGCGGGGTATGTGAGCCGAATGAAGGCTGTCCATATGTACACATGCCCGGCTATCGTGCGGGACGGCCAAACCGTGTATACATGCAACGTTTCGACAACCCGGGCTGTATCGTAACGCGATATTTCAACGGCGTCATCGAAAGGTTCCTGCGTCGATCGCTCATCCCCTGTATCACGCGACTCGTGCATATTCTACACGAAACTACGGTGTCAACTTCTTCCGGTGGTCAGCAGCCGCAAACGGGCCGTGCGGGAGAGTTGTATTTGGTGCAGTTTGTGTCGAACTGGTTGTTGGGATCGAATTGGCGCGATTACATGAATCGCGTGCAGCTGGAGTCGGCCGTGCACACGTACGTGCAACGCCGGAGCGGACTGGAATGAAGAACGAACAATAGAATAGAGAACACTGCTTGTTTTGCTAATATTTGCTTGCTATTGAAACAAAGGCTTCAACGCTGTGTTTGAATGTTGTAAGCTACTGAATAAAACGTTGAAAATGTACTTTCCGTTTCCGAGTTACCCACAACACCGCTAGCTAAAACATTCCGAGTTAGTTATAAAAATTACCGCTAGTCCACAACTCGTTACCGCAAACACATTCCTTCGACTATCGTTCCCCACCGTTAGGGTTACCTAAAGCATTCCGAGTTAGTTATACAAATTTCCGCCAGTTCGCAACCACCATTACCCCAAAAAACATTCCTTCGTTCCGAGTTACCTAAAACCACATTCCGCCCGCTATGGTGTACTTACCACCACCGTCACCACCACTGTTATAAATAGCAGTGCTCGAAAAAATATCAGTACATTAGAAAATGTCACCACCATCTACTAGATGGCAATGTCCGAAATGCGGGGGCTATTTCGCGAAACAATCGACGTTCGAACGACACGTAAAGAGTTCGGAAAAATGCGGCAACGACGCGCTATACGTAAAACGTCGAGTGTCCAAAATGTGGCGCGATGTACACTACGCGCCGCGCTATGCTACAACACCTGAAGCTGCGGTGTGGCCATCAGACGTCGCCACCTCCTGGTAGTAGTAGTAATGAATCAGCGGTGGAGGCGGCAGCCGCTAGGGCGCCGTCACCCGACGATCTACAGCGTATCGTGGATGAACACCGGCGTAGCATAGAGACGTCGGTAGCGCGCGGTGCCGTGCAGTCGCGTTACAACTATCGTATGACCGCCTGAACGAGTACGCGGGTGCTCGAACCGCGTCTGAGGGAAATGTTTCGCGAACAAAAGAATGCGTTTAAAATTAACGTAAGCTGTGGTTTCGTATTACGCCACAAGGTGTCGGGTCGGTACCGATATTTTCATTCTTCATGTAACTGTTGCGGTCGCCTCCTCGAAACACCCGCCCTAGTTACCGATAGCCGTTCGTTCGAACGATTCCTCGACGCCGTGCGCAAGACCGACGTTCTGCAGTACGCCATCGCGCAGCGCCCTGACTCGGGGTGGATCGTCGAGCTCGTAACGAACGCCACCTACTTCGTGAACGCCATCATCAATCATCCTATCGGCTGCGTTGGCGTGACGCTTCCCGCCTACGTGCGTCACAACAAGGCCGTCGTGTCGTTGACGAAAGATCATCGAGGCAAGCCCTACGACGACCATCTGTGTCTCTTCCGATGCATCGGCCTCCACCTGCAAGGTCACCGACGAGGCAAAAGTGACGGCCACATCGGTACGAACCGTTTAACGAAAGTCGCTAAACGTCTGCACGCGCAGTATTGTCGCGCCGCGCGCACGTCGGCCTCGAACGGTGTACGCCTCAACGAACTGGATCGCGTGGAGACGGTTTTTGCCATCAACGTCGTCGTATATCGACTGACGAATGACGTCGCCGAACTAGTCCGTCGATCGCGCGAAGCGCATCCCACGACGCTGCACGTCAACCTGTACGAGTCGCACTTCTCGTACATAAGCGACCCGCGCGCGTACACGAAAACGTACAAGTGCGGAAAATGCGGCAACTCCCTCTGGCGGAACGCGTGGGCATTACAACGTCACGAAGCGACGTGCGAAGGTGGCGTTCGTCACGTGTTCCCCGGCGGCGTCTACCGACCGTCGCCGTCCGTATTCGAGCGGCTCGACGACGAAGGCGTCGACGTCGGCGACGACGACCTGCTGTGCTACTACCCGTACCGCGCGACGTTCGATTTCGAGTGTTATTTCGCCGATAACGATCTGCCGACGGATACCGACAAATGCCGGTGGATCGCGCGACATGAACTGCTCAGCGTGAGCGTCGCGTCGAACGTGCCCGGTCACGAAGCGGCGCTGTGTTACGTCACGACCGGCGATTCGACGGAACTCGCGCGTCGCCTCATCGACGACCTGGAAGCGGTGAGCGCGGCGGCGTGCGCGATTCTACGTCCCCTCTACGACGCGACCTTCGAGGCGCTCGACGCCGACTGGCGGCGACGATGCAACGACGACGACGCCGCCGACGCGTCACCGTACGCCACTCTCGCCAACCGGCTGTGGACGCACCTTCGTCAAATGCCCGTATTGGGATTCAATTCGGGTAAGTACGATCTCAATGTCGTCAAGAAGTACTTGACCCCCCTGCTCATAACCGGCGACGCGCAACACACGTCGTCGGCGTTTACCATTAAACGTCAGAATAATTACATGTGCCTATCGACGACGACGTTGAAGTTCCTGGACATAACGAATTACCTCGCGCCCGGCGTTAGCTACGATCGCTTTCTGAAAGCGTACGAAGGGCTACTTTCCGTACGAACATATCGACGCGTTGACGCGTCTGGACGAAAACGCCCTGCCTTCGCGCGTAGCTTTCTACAGCCACCTGAAACGCGAGGGAATCTCCGCGGAGGAGTACGAGATTTGCGCGACGGCGTGGCGTGACGAGGGCATGACGTCGATGTGCGATTTTCTGGTGTGGTATAATACTCGAGACGTGGCGCCGTTTCTCGAGGACGTCGATCGCCAGTTCGACTGCTATCGGCGCCGACGTATCGACATGTTCAAGGACGCCATCAGCGTACCGGAGTTGACGTTGTTGTATCTGTTCAACGACCTGCCGACGTCGATCCATTTCTCCCTTTTCAACGAGCCGAACAAAGATCTGCACCGTCTGCTGCAGGCGCAGATCGTCGGCGGCCCGTCGATCATCTTCGCGCGCCACCACGAGGCCGACGTGACGGCGATTCGAGGCGGCGACGCGCCGTGCCGTTCGATAGTCGGCTTCGACGCAAACGGCCTCTATCTATGGGCGATAATGCAGGAGATGCCGACGGGCTGGTACACGCGCCGGCGCGCGGAGAACGCCTTTCGAGCGGAACGCGTGCACCGCTACAGTCGTATGGCCGTGGAGTGGTTGACGTGGGTGGAGGCGCAAACCGGCGCGCGTATACGTCACCAGTTGAACGGACGCGAGAAGCGCATCGGAAAGCACCGAGTCGACGGCTGGTGCGCCGCCACGCGTACGGCGTATCAATTTCACGGCTGCTATTTTCACGGCTGCCCGACGTGCCAGGCGCACGTGACGACGAACGCCGTCAACGGTCAATCGATGGCGACGCTGTACGCCGCGACGATCGCCGTGACCGCCTACCTGCGCCGTTTCGTCGACGTCGTCGTCGAAATGTGGGAGTGCCAGTGGCACGCCGTGAGACCGCCGGCGGTGCCGACGCCGCCCGACGCGTCACGATGGCAACCACCGACCACCACCACCATTACGCGCTCGACGATACTGGAGGCGGTGCGCGACGGCTCTCTGTTCGGCCTCGTGCAGTGCGATATCGCCGTGCCGGAAGCGCTGCGCGACAAGTTCGCCGAGATGCACCCCGTATTCAAGAACGTCGATATCGTGCGCGACGATCTCAGCCCGTTCATGCGTGACTACGCCGAGTCGCAATATCTCCTCACCCGACCTCAACGGACGCTCGTCGATAGCTACTTCGGGGCCGAGATCGTGCTCGCGACGCCGCTCCTAAGCTGGTATCTGGCGCACGGTCTCGTCGTCGAGCTCGTCTACCAGATCGTCGAGTACGCGCCGATCGCCTGCTTTCGCCGCTTGGGCGACGCGGTCTCGACGGCGCGACGCGAGGGCGATATCGATCCCGACAAATCGATCATCGCCGATACCTTTAAACTTCTCGGCAACAGTTCCTACGAGAAAACGATTACGAGCGTCGATCGGCACCGGGAAATCAAGTACGCCACGCCGGTCGGCGCGTCGATGCTCGTCAACAACCGGCGCTTCCGGCAACTCGACGTCGTCGTCGACGACGCGCTGTACGAGGTGGCGCTGATTAAGCGCAAAGTCGTCTACAGCCTGCCGATACATATCGGCTATTTCGTATTGCAGTACGCAAAATTGAGAATGCTGGAATTTTATTTCGATTTCGTCGACGCCTACATTCCCCGCCCGCTCTTCCAGTACTGCGCTATGGACACGGACTCGGCGTACATCGCCCTCGCCGGACGTGACGTCGACGCGCTCGTACCGGAAGAACGTCGCGAACACTACTTCCGGAATCGATCGCTCTGGTTTCCGGCCGAATGCTGCGACGCGCACGTGGACGCCTACGTACGACGGCGCGACCCCGGACTAGCGTGGGAGGACGTGCCGGCCTGCTGCGCGCGCCGACGCCTGTTCGATCGTCGAACGCCGGGTCTCTTCAAAGAAGAGTGGCGCGGCGACGGAATCGTGGCCCTGTGCAGCAAGACCTACTACTGCTTCGGCGGCGACAACGGTCCGAAGTACAGCACGAAGGGACTGAACAAGCGACAGAACGACGTCGATGAGCACACCTTCCTCGCCGTACTGCGCGACCGTAGCAACGGCGTCGGCTGGAACCGCGGTTTCCAGTTGAAAGACTCGTCCGTGTTGACGTACGTTCAAGAGCGTGCGGCGTTCAGCTACTTCTACGCTAAACGCCGCCTGCTCGACGTAGACGGCGTCACCACGGCGCCGATACTCGTCTAACTCGTCTAACTCGTTGTCTAACTCGTCTAACTCGTCGTCTAACCTAAGGAATACCCCACCATCCCCCTAGGGGTAGTTTCTGTATGTATGTATGTATGTATAGGTAGGGTAATAATAAACAACAATACAATTGTGTACATCGTTTGTTTGTTTTTATTTCTACTATACACGTAAAAGCGAAATTAATGCGGTTTTAACAAATCGTATACGAGACAGTCATTGGTCACCCGATTGGTGCCGAATTGGCTCTGGAACGTCGTCAACGGCATACCGCGACATCGGAGGAGAAGGTAGGCGACGCAATATTGTCCGCACACGTTAGAGATGACGCTCTGCAGCCGCTTGTCGTTATACGTCAACGCGTCGCCGCAGTGACCGTACAGGAACGCGTGGAAGACGGCGTGCAGCGGCGGCAGACCGTACGAATCGAAATACTCGCCTCGTCGGTCGGCGTCCACGTAGACGGCCACCCAGTGCTGTCCCGGTTAGCCGCCGTCGTCGGTGTTGCACACGAAGGCCGTCGGGTAAACGATGGTGGTGTCGGCGGTAAGTAGCGCGTCTTTAGGCACGACGCCGACGACGATACGTTTAGCGTACGTATCGTGTTCCAGACGTCGCATCAGTTGAAACGTATCCATAGTTACTACCAGTCGTACACGACGTTCCGGTTCCTGTCGATCTCCATCACCGTCTCGAATTCCGCGTACACGACGACGTTCACCGGAAGCGGTAGCGGCGTCCCGAAGTGCATTTCGACGCCCACGGTCCCCTGACGCATGACGTTGAAATGTTCCCCGTCGCAACAGTCGGGGGTCAGGTCGAAACCGAAGATGGTGAAGCCGGCGCCGAAGTCCGTACGCGATACGTCGTTCCCCTCGTCCTCGTACGCCTTTCCGCTGTCCTCGAAGAGATTCATGTAGCTCCGCACGTACCGGATGTGCGGGATGTCCGGCTGCAGCGGCTTGCTCGGCACCTGACGTCCGTCGACGACGAGCGTGAGGAAGTTTATGTCGTTGTGACGCGCGTCGAACGGATTTCTAGTGTAGTCTCCGTTGTAGGCGACGTTATCGATCATCATCAGGAAGAGGCGTTTCGGAATCGCACCCATGTACAGGTTCTCGTGCTTGTGCGATAGCGTACCCGCCGTTATCGAGAACGATTTGCAGTCGACGCGGCGCATCGGAAACTTAGCCGTTCCCAACGTCCACGCTTTGATATGTCCCATCTGGACGGCCGGGTTCAACTTCACTTTTCGCACGTGCAGTCGAATCGCCTGCAGCACGACGCGCCACCCCGGTACGGCTTGCGTGCCCATGAGCGCGAAGGCGTCCTTCGAGCGCACCATGCGTACTTTCGTGTCGACGCCGTTCGGTATGTGTCTGTTTAGCATAAACGGGTCGACGTGCACGCGTCCCATCATCTCCACCTCGTTGCTATCGGCCGTCATGACGCGCCGTGCCTCGAACCCGACTTTGTTGTTCCCGAGCGTGTCCATCCGTCCGGCGGTGTCTTTGTACCACAACGAACTCGTGAGATGCGAACGTTTCGCGTCGCTACCGTAACTCAGCAGCGTCTCGAGGTAGGCCCGGTACGCTTACGTATTGGTCGACGGCGTCACGAGGGTGTTGTTCAGCGACACGTCGAGTTGACTGAACATCGAATGCAGGAAATTGTTGACCGGCGCCACGTTGGCGCCGGCCGCCAGATCGGTACCGTCCCCAGTTGCACTTTGAAGCGCACGTACACTTGAAGGCTCGCCAGGTCCGTATAGTCTTCGCCCGAACCCGGGATGAGGAACTCGATAGGGCCGCCGGCGTCGAGAGTCGTCAGCGGCTGGTAGACGGTCCACTGACTACTCTCGACGCTTGTCTGCGTCACCGGCCCGTTGAACTGGTCCAGTTCGGCCTTCACGCCCTCGCACGTTGCGCCGTTCACGAACGCCATCGTTACTCGTCGAATATGTCGTGATCCGTTCGACGCGGTCTCTTCCGCCTACTGACGGCCGTCGCCGCTAGGCGCGATCTCTTTATGCCGACGCCGCCGCCGCGGGGGCGGCGCTGCTGCTGCTGCTACGTTTTTTTCTTCCTCTTCTTCTTCTTCGGTGCCTGCGAATTCAATAGGCCGTCGAGAAGATCGGTGCCGGCCTCCTTCGCGCGCCGTTTTATCGACTGTTTCAGATTGCCGCCGGCGACGACGTCGCGCGCCACATGCATGCCGGTGTTGAGCGCACGTTTTCCCAACGCCAACGCGCCTCTCTTGATAAGCGGCATGGCGCTTCGAAACAGGTTCCCGAAGAGATTGCCCAGACCGTGACCTCGTTGCCCCAGACCACCGACGAAGACCGGCAGCTGACCGCCGACCTGACGAACGTAGTAGTCCACGTACGGGTTCTTCGACGACGGCGACATGTTAAAACAATTTCGATTTACAGTGTCTGAAGTAAAGCGTCGTCACCACCTTCCCCTGCTCGAATGGTATCGATTGGCCGTGATCGTCTCTTATATCGACTTCGACCTCGTCGAATTGATTCCGCTGCAGCTTCACGTATTGCACGCGGTCGAACGTTTCCGAAATAACGTCACCGTTCTCACCGCGGACGGCGATGTTTCGAAGGGGTGGCGCGTACACGTCACCGACGACGCGCGGTTCAACGAGATCCGTGTACACGTAAGGCTCTCGATGCCCGCCGACATATTCACCGTATCGCGACCTTCGTACTCGTACGTGTACGCGACGGCCGCGGTGTTGATGACGACCGTCGCCGGCGCGGGACCGTACATGGACGGACTCAGGATCGTGTTGCTATGGAAACCTAGCACGTACTTCAGACGACTCGTATGAGGTATGATAAATTCGACACCCGGCGACATACGTAGCGTAAATCGGTTAGAGACGGCGCAGTATTCTAGCACGGCCTTGACCTTCCTGGTGCA
This sequence comes from Paraescarpia echinospica, assembly GCA_020002185.1. NCBI lineage: Eukaryota > Metazoa > Annelida > Polychaeta > Sabellida > Siboglinidae > Paraescarpia > Paraescarpia echinospica. The sequence continues at coordinate 52,441,450 of CM034531.1, forward strand.
TAATTTATCTAGCGCCTCGTTGATCCTGTTCAACAACGTATAAACGATGTTGTAGAAACCGTGAGGAATCGTGGTCTGACGATATATCAGCACGGTCGAGCCGTGTTCTACCTGCGTGTAAACACCCGGATCACCCGTCGCGCAAGTCAGGAAGAAGTAGGCGTCCTTCTTTCTCACGTTGTACCACCTGTGCGGATACTGTACCGACACCGCTCCGCATTCCCACTCCCCCGACAGGTTGAAACGTCGCGGCAACGTCGTGACGAAGTGCGTCAACGTATTTTCGGGGTGACGTTTCATAGACGCGTTGCTCGGCAGCGTCAGGTAAAAGTCAGACGAGACCGCCATCGTGTTGTTGTCGACGTTCGCCGCCGCCGCCGCCACCAACACTCATAGACGGACTCGGGAGCAGGTAACCGAGACAGCTGCTCAACAGCGCCGTCCACAGGTTGGAGTCACCTTGACCTTTCGTCAGATTGTATATACTAACGGCGATGACGAAGTACAGGACGACGACCTGACAGAGGAATACGATTTCGGCCTTAGAGCATTCGTTGCCGCAGATTCGCCATGGAACGGGTTCGGCGGCGGTTGTAGCGTCGATGGAGTCCGCGTGCTCGTCGACGGAGTGCTCGGCGCCGACGTTCTTTCGACGATCGCCACTCGAGGTAGTTTCGTCGTCGTCGCACATCGTCGCGCCACTGCGCTCTGTCGATACAGCAGGGACCTTTATACGGTAAGAACGAAGATCCGTTGCATATTCCCGCCTCGTGCAGTCGCCAGCAGCCCGTGTGACGCATCCAACGATTCATTCTCATCGACGACTCCTCGCTAGTAGTAGTAGTCTTTTTATAGGTCCACGAGCGACTCGGCGTCGATCCAGCTGTTGAATGAGGCCGGATATCCGCTCCATTTTACGAGCGCCTCCGAACCACCGCCGCCGCGACGCCGACGACGCTGTAGAACCGCCTCCACGCGATACAGTTTGTCCTTCGGAACGACTACGTGTTGTAGTTCCGGTTCGTAGAAGGCGCCCTCTACCGACGTCCCGGCGTCGTCCTTCAGGCGATAACCGGGCGGTTCGGACGGGTGCACCTCTACGACGGTGAAGAGCTCCTCGCTCCAGTTAGCCATGTATCCTTTTTTGAATTGACCCCTCGTCTTGCTTATACGTACGCGATCTCCCACGTGTAGTTTCGGTTTTCGCCGTTAACCGACGTCGCCACCCCCGTACAGTCGTTGCCATACGGCCTCCTGATTCGTCGCGTCGACACTTGCCGGCGTCCTACCAATGCTTCGGTGGTAGGCGTTGTTGTACGATCGCACGAACTCCGGTAACGCCTCTACGTAGCGCAGCGTTTCGTGTTTCGTAAAATAGCGCCACATACGCGTCTTAAAAGTTCGATTAAACCGTTCCACGACGCTCGCTTTAGTCTCCTCGTTATGCGTCACGAAATTATGAACGCCGCGACTCTTTAGCAACATTTGCAGGGGTCGCTTCAAAAACTCGCTCCCCTTATCGGTCTGCAGCGAGTTCGGCGTCTCGTCGTCGCCGCCGCTCAGCAGGCGCTCGAAGGCCTCGACGAGCGACGGGCCGGACTTACTTTTCAACGGAACGCACCACGCCCACTTCGAAAACACATCGATCACCGTCAATAGGTATGTTATACCGTCGTTGTGCGTTTTCAGTCTAGTCAAGTCGACCAGATCGGCTTGCCACTGCTGGTTTCGACCGCCCACGATGACGCGACGTCGTTTGAAATGTCGTTTAACCGGTTTGTGTAGGGTGTAGGCGTCCTGCGACGCTAGCCATCTCTCGACGGCCGGACGTCGGAGATTCGACGCCCGGTGTAACGCGTCGACGCCTCCGTAACTTCCCACCCGTTTCGGATCGAAGTACACGTTATTCAGGTCGTCGTCGTCGACGTCGACGTCGTTTCGTTGCTGTCGAGGCTTTCGTTTTGGACGATGACGACTCCACCCGGACACCATGACGACGACGACGACGATGATCAATGTACGATGATTATTATACACGTATAGAGTGCGATAAGCGCGATGGTGAAGCCGATGACCGTTATCGCGCGTCGTGACGGCATCACAACGTCTCCCACGTCGCGACGTCCAACCAAGGAGATCGTTGTCTGCGTTTAGTCTCGCCTCGTATCCGACGACGTCTCCCCTCCGGCGTCGCTGATCAACTAGTCGTCGTCGGCGTCATCGACGCGTCTTCTAGTAGGAGCTTCTGTCGTCGCTCCATGTAGACCGATAGCGCGGGTTGCCCACGAATTCCATAGGGATATTCATATCCTTCATGCGCAATCCGAACTCTCGCCATCCTACGGGCGCCGTCGTCTTCGATCTCATTCGCATCAGATCGTTCACTAGATCGACCATGTTACTCCCCGCGATCGTTTTACGGTCGTACACGAATTCACCGCGATCGTTCCATCGACACAACGGATCGGCTTTCATTTTTTCGCTAAGCAGTCCCGTCTTCTCTTTCAACGTTTTCGGCATCCTGGCTATGATTTCGCGCTCTACCACCTCCGACGATGGTGGCGCCACTGCCGCCACCGCCCCCACCGCAGGCGTCTCGCCGCCGCCGCCGCTGTTGACCACCGACACGCGTACCGGTTGCGCCGCTCGAGCCGCCTCTATCGTATTGTACCGACTCAGCAGTTGATTGTACGACGCTACCTTTTCGCGTTCCGATAAATCCGAACGTTCTAGAATGTCCTTCATGTCGCTGTCAAGGCTACTCAGCACACGTGATCGGGGCGTGCTCGACGACTGATCGACACGTGGCAGGAGGCTTTCCACCAATCGTGGGTCGACCAACGCCATCTTCTTCGCGTACTGCATCAATCACCCGCTGCCGATCACCTGTCTGAGCAGCGGCAGGAGAACGGTGCTCGCTAACGGCGCTAGCAGGGCCGTCAGAAAACCACCCGAACCCTTTTGCAAGACGGCTCGCTTCTGCTTAAGCGCAACGTCTTTGTCGGCGAGTTTACGCAGGTGATTCCGATATTTCGACAACACGCGTTTCTGTTTCGGCGACAACTTCACGTTCCCTTTCAGAATGTTGTACGCGCAATCGCACAGACTACAAATGAGACCGGCGTCCGCGTGGCCGATCACGGCTTTTCGCAGATCCATGTTCCGCCTATGCCTCTCCAACAGCTGCAGGGCGAAAATGTGTCTCTTCACTCGATTCGTCGGTGCCGCCACCTTCGGTCGACGCTTCGCTGCCACCGCGCGCCCCGTCATAGCGACTAATAAACGGACGCCCCGTCGTCCCTCTCTTCTTATAGACCGCCGACACCACCATCACCACCACCGCCACCACCCTTCCGTACGTACACGTACTGAAGGCGATCGTCCGGAAATATGCACGTACGCAGGCGCATGTCCTCTTCCGTTTCCTATTTCAGATCCACGAATAGATAGCCGTACGCCGACGACGTCGCGTCTTTGAAAGCGTCTATCATGTAGTTGACCTTTCCCGGGTACATCTGTTTCGCTAGGTGACCTACTTGGCCGGCATCTCGAGGGCTCTTGAATAGCACTATGTATTGAGCGTTCAGGCTGATTGTACGATTTTCTTTCCCTTTCGGAAACATGTTCTGTCGCAATTGTACGACCGACGTATTACAATGATGACTTTTTTTAGTAAATAGTACCGTCACCCGGCTATCGGTCTCCTCCATGAGGTCGTCGAGTACTAGAAGTGTTCTCGCTTTACCGTCTAAACGTTTCGGATCCGGCAGGCCGTCTACGAACTCTATTTTCGAAGACATAGACGCGTAGCCGCTCTGCCACTGTCCGTAACACCACAGGATTTTCTCCGGCGGCGGATCGATCATAGCGTCGTGACGTATCAAACGCTCGACGAACGTCGTCTTACCGCATCCCGTAGGACCGGCTACTATACACGTAAAAGGATGCTTCAACGACGGTCCGTTCATTTTTCACGACTGAACGACGAACACTTTTTTACGCGTCTTTATAAGCATTGCGCAACTTCATCAACAGTTTACCGAGCATGTTCTTCCCCACATCGCCCGCGATTCCGCTACCCCAGAAACCCTCCCTACTCGCTACCCATTCCACCAATTCGGCGTCCCCGGTCGCCAACAGTGCAGCCTTCAAATCGCTCGATCCGTCAAACTTCCTCCTCAACAACGTCTTCATACATCTCACCCTAACGTCGGTCCAATTGGTTCCCATTCTCTTTTTTCGAATGTCGTAACCGTGCCGTTTCGCTGCATAAGAGCTTCGCGAACTTTTGATTTCTTCGGCACATTCCACGTCGTCGTAGAATATTGCTTTCCTATACTGATAGGCGTGCTCGACGGATCGAAAGCCCCGACCGAACGCCGACACTCGACACATATACATATTCGACAAGAACGACCGCGATCCACCAAACCTTATAGGTGACGACATCATACCGACTACCGATTACCCGCTACCGACACCGCTTATATACTCTCACCACCGCTAGACTAAAAAGTTGCGACTAGGGTTCAAACCCGGAATCTTTCGATTCCTAGGCGAACGCTCTCCTAAGAGAGCTATACCGTCGCCAACGATTATGCAGTGGTTTTTAACCCGGTTATATTATACCATCTCTGTACTCACCGCTAGGTGGCATCTCACATACAACGAATCTAAAAAGGGTCGACGAACGGATTCGGACCGGGAATCTTTCGATCCCTAGTCGAACACTCCCAGTAGAGCTAACCCGTCGTCGACGTTTATACAGTGGTTTTATCGTGGTTATATATTCGCGCGATAAACGCATTATTGCTTACGTCAGCACGCTCTAGGTACGGCGTTGATCGCTAGGGGGCGAACTAAAAGGCTCTCTGCACTCACCGCTAGGTGGCATCTCTAGTGTAGGGGTAATCAATCATCCAATTAGTATCAAATTACAACGGTCATCAATCACGTTTTTTATAAGTAGGTTCCCGAAACTAATTAGTGTTAAAAAAAAGCCTTTGATCTTTTTTTTATAAGTAGGTGCCCGAAAACGATTAGTGGTCATTAAATTATTTTTTATAAGTAGGATTTTGAGCCCGTAAAACTCTTCTATACTACTCACGCAACGACCAGACAGCCGGTCTACAGGTCAAAATAGACACCGGGGCACAAGGAAACATACTTCCACTCAGAATCTTCATGAAGATGTTTCCCGAAGCTATGACGGGACAACACCCGACCCCCGGAGCGCTCACGCTAAAGAACAACACCATCATATCTGCGTACAACGGGACGCGCATACCACAGTACGGGACGATCAAGCTACCATGTCGGTACCACCAAGGCGTCTGGGTAGATGCTGAGTTCTACGTTGCAGAGACAGACGGTCCAGCGATCCTAGGACTCCCAAACTCTCGCCAACTCAGACTGGTAACCCTACACTGCGCGATTGAGAAGTTAACTGTCGAACAAACCGGCGCACGTGACACAGATGCAATCGACTCGACGCAAACGTTGAAGCAGAAATACCCAGACCGATTCGACTCGTTGGGCAACTTCCCAGGAAAGTACCACATCGTCACTGATCCCGATGCGCAACCGGTCATACACGCGCCAAGAAAGTGTCCTATTCAGATGAAGGAGGAACTTCTGGCAGCGCTCAACAAGATGGAGAAAGAGAATGTCATCAGGAAAGTCACTGAACCGACCGACTGGGTCTCGAGTTTGGCATTTTCTCGCAAGAAAGACGGTACGCTGAGGATATGTCTGGATCCCAAAGATCTCAACAGAGCCATAAAGCGATGTCACCACAAGACACCCACATTGGAGGAGATCACACACAAGTTCACGGGCGCGAAACACTTCTCGAAGCTCGATGCAAAAAATGGCTACTGGTCCGTAACACTTGACGAGGAGAGCAGCCTGTTGACGACTTTCAACAGTCCGTTTGGGAGGTACTGCTTCATTCGGATGCCGTTCGGGCTCATCATGTCGCAAGATGTCTTCCAACAGAAAATGGACATGATCCTCGAGAGCTGCCCAGGCACCGTAGGCATCGCGGACGACGTCGCTGTATTCGGACGCACCGAGACGGAACACGACGCCCACCTACATAACTTGATGAGAGTATCGCGAGAACACGGCCTGGTGTTCAATAGTAAGAAGTGTACGATAAAGGCGCCACACATCACCTTTTTTGTTACTGTATACGACGACAAAGGTGTCCATCCTGACCCGAAGAAGGTCGAGGATATTAACATGATTCCAACTCCAACCAACGCAACATAACTGCAAGAGTTCCTAGGAATTGTCACCTACATGGGTCCGTTCATACCCAACTTGTCACAGAGTACGGCAAACCTGAGAGACCTGCTCAAGAAGGACGTCGACTTCCAATGGTCACAGGCACGTCAGGAAGTCTTCGAGAAGGTCAAGTCAGCAATCTGCACGGAGACAACACTGGCTTACTTCGACCGTGACAAGGACACAGTCATACAAGTTGATGCGTCAGGGAGTGGATTGGGAGCTGTCCTGCTTCAAGAAGGACGACCCATTGCGTATGCATCCAAGAGTCTGACAGACGCTGAGAGAAGATAGGCAAACATAGAGAGAGAACTACTCGCTGTTGTGTTTGGAGCCGAAAGATTCCGAACATACGTCTACGGCAAGCACAAACCCTTGGAAATGATCCAGCTAATGAACCTGACAGCAGCTCCTCCTAGACTGCAAAGAATGCTTTTGAGAATCCAACACTACAACGTCACAACGGGAAAGGAGTTGCTCCTGGCAGACGGTTTATCGAGACTACCAAACCCTCAAAGCAGAGACGAAATCGACCTCGATGTCCTGGTCAGCATGGTACAGTTCTCGAACAACAAGATCCACGAACTACGGAGCGAAACATCAAAAGACACGGTACTCCGCGATCTGCTGAACGTCATCGTCAAAGGGTGGCCACAGAAACGCGACGAAATCCCCAGAAACTTGCGGCCATACTGGTGTTATCGCGACGAGCTGTCCGTAGAGGACGGGATAATCCTGAAAGGTGATCGCGCACTGATACCCGACAGTATGAGGGCCGATGTGATGCAGAGATTACACGCGGGACACCAGGGCGTAGAGAAATGCAAACTGAGAGCCAAAACAGTGTCTTCTGGGATGGTATAAACAAGGACATCGAGGAGGTCATCAAGAGATGCGACGTGTGCCAGACACATCAACGGACAAACCCCAGAGAAACACTGCTACCACACGTACTGCTGACACGACCGTGGCAGATTCTAGGGACCGATCTGTTTCACTACAACAACTCCGAGTACTTGATCATCGTCGACTACTACTCAAAGTTTCCGTTTATACGCAAGATGCCGACACCGTGTACCAGCCACGCAGTAGTGACGGCCACGGCGGACATCCTCTCGGAACACGGCGCCCCGGAGAAGGTCATGAGCGACAACGGGCCGCACTACGACTGTATAAACTACCGGAAGTTTGCAGAGGAATGGGGATTTGAGCATGTAACGAGCTCTCCTCACTTCCCGCAGTCGAATGGTTTCGTCGAGCGTAATATTCAGTCAGTGAAACGCACTCTTCTCAAGGCCAGGGAGAGCGGAGTCAATCCGCACAAGGCGATGCTTTGCCTGAGAACGACGCCAATAGACCATCACTTGCCATCACCGGGCGAGCTGCTCTACACGCGCAAGATGAAAGGCGACCTCCCGATTCAGCTGAGAAACGTCCTGACGCACCGAGACGAGATACACACACGACTACAGGAGCGTCAGGACACGCAGAAATCGTATCACGACACGCGTGCACACGACTTGCCTCCACTCACGACAGGGCAGCAAGTGCGCATGCAAGACCACGTGTCAGGCCGGTGGCAGCCAGCCACTGTGACGGCAACCTGCGACGAACCGCGCTCCTACCTCATCGAGGCGCAGAACGGTCGCATCCTGCGGCGCAACCGACGTCAACTACAAACGACGGGGTCACCGCGACGAGTACACTTCGCTGACGAGACTCCGACAGCTGAAGGCGGTGACGTCACATCACAAGTTCAGCCGGCGCAGCAGCAGGCGACATCACGTCAGCAACACGAACGCGCACGAAGAACAGACGACGCGACGCAGCTGTCCTATCGAACGAGGTCGGGACGAGCAATCACACAAGATTTAACAAGATTTAACAAGATTGCCATCCAGAGAATTAACTCTAGATGGCAGGTGGACAAGGAAGCCCTTTGGCTTATCGAGAGTCTAACCCTTTTATCTACATATATCCAGCCCTTCTGAGATATGTGTCGATTTTATTTTTAAACATATTCACACTACTAGCACCCACAGAATCATCAGATAATCTGTTCCATTCATTCACAGTCCTTTGTGAAAATGAGAACTTTCTCACGTCTAATCTACACTGCTCCTTTACTAATGTAACTTCATGTCCTCTAGTCTTTCTATCTTTCTTAACTGAAAAAAACATATTTCTATCAATATTTTCATAACCATTCAATATTTTAAACACTTCTATCTGATCTCCTCTCAGTCTCCTGGTCTCTAGTGTTGTTAAACCACATTCTTTTAGGCGTTTTTCATAACTAAGATCCCTCAGTTTTGGTATCATTTTAGTCGCTCTCCTCTGTACTCTTTCTAGCATATCTATGTCCTTCTTGCGGTATGGCCTCCACGCTTGTATACAATATTCTAAATGAGGCCTAACTATTGTTTTGTACAGCGGTATTATTAGTTCTTTTTCTTTATATGCTATATTTCGCCTAATCAATCCAAGGATTTGATTTCCCTTTGAAGCTGCAATTCCACACTGCTCTGAAACCTTCATGTCAGCAGTAATTGTCAGCCCTAAGTCTTTTTCTTTTACAGTAGTACTTAGTACAGTTCCCCCATTGTATATTCTACATATTCGTTCCCATGTCCTGTGTGAAGGCATTTACATTTCCCAAAATTGAACAACATTTGCCACTTTTCAGACCATTTGATCAACCTGTCAAGATCATCTTGTAAATGCTGTCTATCCCCATCACTTTTAATCCTTCTAAACACTTTTGTATCATCTGCAAATTTCAACACCTTGCTAGCTATATCATCGTCCAAATCGTTTATATATATATTAAGAATAATATAGGTCCCAGTACTGATCCCTGTGGAACCCCACTCAAAACTGATTTCCAGTTTGAAGCCTCCCCATCAACAACTACCCGTTGTCTTCTGTCAATCAGCCATTTTTCTATCCAGTTAATTATACCATTTCCTATGCCATGGGCTTTAGTTTAAGCAGTAATCTCTGATGTGGCACTTTGTCGAAAGCTTTTTGAAAGCCTCGATGTTAAACCAACTGGTCTAAAACTAACTGGTCTATAATTATTTGACTTGTTTCTCGAACCTTTTTTAAATAACGGTATAATGTTTGCTTCTTTCCATTCTAAAGGAACCACTCCCTCTTCTAATGACAAGTTGAAAACTGTTGCAAGCGGTATGCTAATTTGTTCTACAATTTCCACTAGTAGTTTGGGTGGAATACCATCCACTCCAGGTGATTTATTTCCTTCATAGCCCTAATTTTCTTAGCTACCATTTCTGGGGTTACAATTAACTGTCTTAAATAGTCTGATTCTGCCCCCTTGAACTTAGCCTCTGGTACTGGCAGTGAACTAGTGTCTTCTCTGGTAAACACTGAACTAAAATACTCATTTAGGTCTTCTGCCATTAAGAATCCTTCTGATATTATATTTCCAGCACTATCTTCTAGAGGACCGACCTTATCCTGAACTTTCTGTTTGCTTCGAACATACGCATAAAAACTCTTGCTGTCATGTTTTATATTACAAGCTAATTTATGTTCATAGCTTCTCTTTGAATTTCTAATTTCAGCTGTAGCTTGGTTTAGTGCTTCTTTATAAATGTTGTAGTCTTCGTCATTTCCAGTACGTCTATATGACTTCCACATCATTTGTTTATACTTAATTTTTCTAATGGCTTCTTTCAATAAGTATTTCTTTCTGGTCCGTTTCCCTTGTTTTTTGAAGGGAACAAATTTATCTACGATGCACTCTATTTCATTCTTTAAGATATTCCAGCATTCTGTTGCTGTCTTATTCTTCAGTGTATTATTCCAGTCTATCTTTGCTAAATATTTCCTCATTTCCTTATATCTTCCTTTGTGGAAATTTCTCCTGAACTGCTTTTTATTATTTCTTTCTGATTTTACTTTGATGGTAAAACAACCCGACAGGCTCGACTTATAGCCTAACACTGAATAATTAATTGAGTTGCCATATTACCTTAGTAAAATATGTGCCACAGTAGATTAGTTGCGATAGTAAATTAGAATAATATGCGCCATATATAATCCATAGTTGTAGTTAATGTTCTCGTTACTTAGTAAAAAAGGGGGATGTAACATCCTGGACTATAATGTCAGATTATCAAACTTTATAATATTGTTGGGCTGATTCTTTCCTGCGACACGGACACGGATAAATGAGTTACGTTTATGATCAGTCGATCACGAGTCTTGTTGTTTTGTCATTACGTGTAATTGTTTCAATGCTTTTATTTAGACTAAAAATAATATAAATTTCATTATGTAATAATTTTAATTAATTGTTGTTACTTATTAAATCAACAGTTTGTTAGAAAAGTTGTTTTTGTGGTCAAATACTAAATTATTTGACTTAATTTGTTTTAAAAAGTGTTTCAAGATAAACAGTCACTGCAAAAAATTGTGTAAAACATGTAATACAAACCATAAATGCCTTGATCAGTTGTAGCATCATTTGTTTCATTGTGTGACAACACGCAATACATTAAACACCACAGTTTTACATCTCAAATATCACAATTATTATGAATTTATGTGTGACATAATGCATTATAATAGAATTTCACACTGCTCTATTGAGTAACAGAGGCAGGGATGTGAAAAGTATTTCACAAGATTTGCATGCAGAATCAAAACAGTTATCATAATATGATTCACAATTGCCTTTTTATTTCAGATATTGTTCGCAATTACATGCAGTGACACTGATTTTGCGCTGATCTGTGTTTGACTGTGACGGTACCGAGCCACAGAGTCGTCTGAATATTATGACACCCATCACCTGCCTGCATACGTACACATTTAATCTGACTGATTATATATCTGATATCTAGACTGAACAGTGTCCATTCAACACGACATGAACATTACTTGTAGACATCATGTTGAAGAACACAACATTATTTTACAAGATACTGAAATATGAACCTTGCTGTACAGATCTTGCAGCCAACTGGCACTAAATTATGAGACAATCAACTTCCAATATTACAAAAAGACTTATGAGCAGAGCAGATTTCTTCATGGCTCGACTCCCATGGGCCATGGGGAGTAATGCAGAAAGCAATCTTGCATTTGGCGCATTTGGATTCAGCGACAGAATACTGTGAACAATTTATAAACATTAGTTCATCAAGTTCATGTTAAAATGCAGAACATTACATTATGAAGCAGTAACAATTGATTACTGGTGTGTACAGAGCCTGCAACAGTCATCCAACCTGTCATGACACAGTCACATATAGACACAGTGAACTAGGAGTATGACCATTGTATTTCATTGTCATATATTGATATGTTGAGTTTGTGTGATATTTAGCCAATATTTACTTATTAATAATAAAGTTACTGTTAATGCTATATGACTGGTTAATGTATATTTATTATAATGTTTAATGTGGTTATAAACATTGCATAAATTATATAACTGTCTTCATAATTATGGACATTCCAGCCTTTCATCGAAATGTAGCGGTCAGTTGTTAACGTGCTAATATTAGCCAATATTAACTTATTAATTAAGTTACTGTTAATGTGAAATGACAGGTTAATGTATATATTTATTACCATAATTAATGTGGTTTACTGCATGCATAAATTATACAAATATTTTCATAATCATGGACAATATGGCCTTTTACTGAAATGTGTCGGTCTGTCGAGATCGCGTGCTAATTACCCAATATTGACTAATTAAATTATTATTAATTGATTTGCTAATGACTATTTATTACCATCATTAATGTGGTTATACACATTGCATAATATGTATAAATATCTTCATAATCATGGGCATTATGGCCTTTAATTGGAACGTATCGGTCTGTTGATTTTGCCTGCTACATTACTAAAATTAACTAATTTGGTTATAATTATTACTAAAAATATTAAATATTGTAAATTTATTACTCTGGTCAATGTGTTTGAAAACCCTGAAAACAATATTTAAATATCTGTATAAATAAAAAAGTTATGACATTTTAAAGCAAATATTTATCCACAGAAAACACAAAAATGAGTCCATTTTGCCATTGTAAGAGATACACAAAAATTACGCAGTTTTTCCATCTTAAAATCGCAGTATCTTTTGATCTATTAAAGGTATCTTAATAAAATGAACAGTTATGTGATCCTTAACCTATTACCTTTAATTTAAGCCCATTCTCAATGTTCTAGCATGATATTGAATTTTTTGTTGAAGTGCCTACTTTTAGTTAAACTTTGCTTGCGGCAGTGTCGGCAAGGCATTGCTTGAAAGCATCTAGAGAGGGAGATTGAACTGATTGGGCGGGCGGTTAGGTTATTCCAGGGTACTATTGTGGCTATAGAAAAGGAATGTTGGAAAGCCTGTGTTTGGGAACGTTGAACCATTAATTGGCTAAGAGCTAAGAGTTGTGTGGCGCAGTGGGTACGGGCTGGCGTTGTGTAAAGGCTGGCATGGATGTTGACGAGGCCGTTTTGAATTTTATACATCATGTTAAGCCTCGCAATACATCTATACTATAGGGAGCGCTGTGTTATTGCAGGTGTCTGTCGTACATTGGCAGGATGCACCACCCACATCCCATCGCACTGCACTTGCCTTTCCTGTGGTAACATTTAGTACTTATAAGGCAGTCGGTTCTTTGCAATACATTTTGACAAATTACTAAAATTAAATACTTTTCTTTCTGCTTACACCTGCTAGCAGTGTTAACGTGTTGTTGCAGTCACGCAGTGCGAGTCCTGGGCAAGGGGAGCAGTCAAGCCAGGAGGTAAATATGACATTCAATACAATACACTTTCTCTAACTTGCAGGTAACACGTGTCGCTGGTGCAGATAAGTTACTACAACTGACTTTGGCACATTGCCAATGCTCCGGTCCATAAATGCTGCCAATAGGGTGTTTTTCCAGTCATCGAGCATGAGCATTGATTTCCCGGATGACAACAAACTTGCTTTCTTCGCGGCGAGCAGAAGACGCTGCGAAAAATAACCAATATTTTATATTCAAACCTATGCTTATATTACATATGTTGACACCTTGCATTTATATCATACTTTTGCTGCCTTGACAGAGTAATTGCATTTGTATCGTACAATGCTTGCTACATTCAGATATTGGTGTACCTGAGTATTTTGACAGCTGCTTTATATTGTGTTTTGACACCTTGCATTTATATCACATTTTGACAGCTGGCTATTTCATGTGCAGCTAATCACTTTCTGTTGCCTTTACAGAGTCAAGTCGTGCAATGCTACATTCCATTTTGGTGTATATGTGTACTTTGGTATCTGGCTTACATTGCATATAACTTGACAGCTTGCATTTATAGCATTCTTTGACAGCTAGCATTAGCATGTGCCTTCACAGCCCTTCAGCAGCTTATAACTTACTGGTGCGTTGACAGATTAATTGCATTAATGTTGTGCGATGCTGCATTCCATTTTGGTGTATATATGTATTTTAGTATCTGGCTTACATTGCATATAACTGACAGCTTGCATTTATTGCACTCTTTGGCAGCTGGCATTAGCATGTGCCTTCAGCAGCTTGTAGCTTACTGGTGCCTTGACAGAGTAATTGCATTAAGCTTAGTCATGCAATGCTTCTTTCCATTTTAATGTATATGTGTATTTTGGTATCTGCCTTACATTGCATATAATTTGACAGCTTGCATTTATAGCACTCTTTGACAGCTAGCATTAGCATGTGCCTTCACTGCCCTTCAGCAGCTTATAGCTTACCGGTGCCTTGACAGAGTAATTGCATTAATGTTGTGCAATGTTGCATTCCATTTTGGTGTATATGTGCAGTTTGGTATCTGTCTTACATTGCATATAACTTGACAGCTTGCATTTATAGCACGCTTTGACAGCTGGCATTAGCATGTGCCTTCAGCAGCTTGTAGCTTACTGGTGCCTTGACAGAGTAATTGCATTAAACTTAGTCATGCAATGCTACATTCCATTTTAGTGTATATGTGTATTTTGGTATCTGGCTTACATTGCATACAACTTGACAGCTTGCATTTATAGCACTCTTTGACAGCTAGCATTAGCATGTGCCTTCACTGCCCTTCAGCAGCTTTTAGCTTACTGGTGCGTTGACAGATTAATTGCATTAATGTTGTGCAATGTTGCATTCCATTTTGGGTTATATGTATTTTGGTATCTAGCTCACATTGCATATATATTGACAGCTTGCATTTATAGCACTCTTTGACAGCTAGCATTAGCATGTGCCTTCACTGCCCTTCAGCAGCTTATAGCTTAGTGGTGCGTTGACAGATTAATTGCATTAATGTTGTGCAATGTTGCATTCCATTTTGGGTTATATGTATTTTGGTATCTGGCTCACATTGCATATATATTGACAGCTTGCATTTATAGCACTCTTTGACAGCTAGCATTAGCATGTGCCTTCACTGCCCTTCAGCAGCTTATAGCTTTAGGTAGGCCCACACACACACTAGCAGTGGCTAACCGAGCTGGTGTCAGCCGATTTTACCTGATTTCCAACCCGACATTTCTCTCAGTAAATGTGAGAATATTACATCAAGACTTATACTGCAATAAAGTTTGTTATCTTATCTTTCAGAATGTGGTGTTTTGTTGTTCATTGAATAAAATATTTACGTGCGCTGTGAGACAAATGGTGTTGGCTGGTTTTTGCAAGTGTGAATCGCGTCCGTGAAGCCGTTTGTGCGGTATGCTGAGAATGGCTTCTAAAAAAACTTTTCGCGCGTTTCAGTGTGTGTGTATAATTATAGAAACAATCTCATCTGAAAGCCCGGATTCCGACGATTTCATTGGTGGGTTTTATGTGGGGATCGCCAAAGGATTCCTTTTCTAATTATGAGATAGAAGTAGATGGAGTTTTTTCTCGCTCTGTTGTAGACGAACTAGCGATAAAAATCACTCAGATTTATAGCAAATGAAAGGTGAGCGTTAGTATTTTTTGTGGCGTTCACTGTTTTTAAGTATAAATTCATACTGTGACGCGTATCTACGTGAAAGTTGGAGGCCGAAACGTCTGTCGCGCGATCGACCGGATCGGGCGTAGCCAATGACGGCAGTCGGCTCTGCTGTCGTCGGTCACTCGGGAACTTCGACGATGAAGGATTCTGATATTAGCCGTCTAACAGGTGTGTAACTGTGGCATTTTCTTTATTTAGTGTTTGATCGAATTGTCTTTTTGTATTTAATTTTTATATGTCTCGCAAATCTAACGATCTAACTGTCCGCTGTGCGTCGTTCACGGCGTTCCGCTGTGCCGCCGGGCGTCGTCCACGGCGGTCTGCCGTGCGCCGTTAGCTGCCATATCCCAGAAACCGTTCAGCAGCTATTTCTCTAATTTTGCATAGACGTATCTTAGGGTAGTTTAACTATATTCAGATGTTTTGCAATACATGTTGCAGCTATTAATTCTAAATTCAATCATTATTATGTCATTAATTGTTACTGTTTAAGTGTTTTTAAGTCAAAACGCATGCTATGTATATGTACCTTGTGAACAAATAAAGTTTTATCATAGTTCATCTCTGTTATTTCCACTCTGGGGGGTGGTGGTAGGTGCAAAATGAAAACAGAAAATGTGTGCCCATTTTCTTAAACAAGACTTTTTCTGCAATCTTGCTACATGCAAGATTGCAGCTCACCAACTCTCCTGCAAGGTTTCTACAACCACTAGAAATCGGAGTGGAGGCAGTTCATAAATACATTTTGTTAACCACAAACAGATTTGCACCATAAGCAGGTAGGTACAGGACACTGCCCTGTTTGTTCTCAAACTTTTTACTTCTTTAGGTACAAGACCGGAATTCTTTGTTATTATCAAATTGTCATCCTTAGGTTTGAACAGTCACCCTGAAGTAGGTATGTTTGACAATGCTTTTTTGCATGTCAAAACGGAATCTGTGTTATCCTGATCATTTGGATACTTGACATATTTCTGTATGATGAAAAATGAATGAGATATGGCCGTTTTCAGGTGGGATGTGCTGCGCTGTAAAATGTGGTCATTCGACGCCTGTCAAAATTGAAGATTTTTGTATTTTCAGGGTTCTGTATCTGATTAAGTATAGTCCTGTGCAAGCTAAAAAAAAAATTATGCACAAACTAGGTACTGATGGTAATAATTACTGCAAATTATGGTGTTCTAAGTCTTCATTTTACAAATTTATGGGGGTGTAAACATGGCGAATCGTTAAATATGTAAAAATATACTGTTTTGAGGCATTTTCAACCCTTATTTTCTCAGAAACTATTAAAGATATTGCAATAACATTTTGCAAGAGAACTCGGGTTAATGTGTTCTATTAAATGGTTTAATTACTTTTTAGATATTTTGAAGTTGAAATTTTGGTTGGTTCTACCTAATAGCTTACTGGTGCGTTGACAGATTAATTGCATTAATGTTGTGCAATGTTGCATTCCATTTTGGTGTATATGTGTAGTTTGGTATCTGGCTTACATTGCATATAACTTTGACAGCTTGCATTTTTTAGCACTCTTTGACAGCTAGCATTAGCATGTGCCTTCACTGCCCTTCAGCAGCTTATAGCTTAGTGGTGCGTTGACAGATTAATTGCATTAATGTTGTGCAATGTTGCATTCCATTGTGGGATATATGTATTTTGGTATCTGGCTCACATTGCATATAACTTGACATCTTGCATTTATAGCACTCTTTGACAGCTAGCATTAGCATGTGCCTTCAGCAGCTTATAACTTACTGGTGCGTTGACAGAGTAATTGCATTAGTATTGTAGAATGGTTGCTACATTCAATTTTTCTGATTCTGTGTATTTTCACAGATGGCTTATGCAGGATATTTCAACATTTTGTACTTATGTGACACTGCCCTGCATTACTATGCAATGCTTGCTATATTACCTTGTCTGTATATGTGAATTTTCACAACTGCCCTACACTGCACAATGCTTATCATATTTTCTGCGTGCTCTGCTGTAACGCAGCTTGATTCTTTGTGTAAATATATGCCTGTATGTATGCATGTTTTGAAATTGTTGTGCAATAATCATGGTGAAAAAATAAAATACACAAAATAATACGCCAATTGTGGTGACAGAGAAAAAGAAAATACACAAAAAAATACACCAATTGTGGTGACAGAGAAAAAGAAAATACACAAAAAAATACACCAATTGTGGTGACAGAGAAAAATTAAATACACAAAATAATACGCCAATTGTGGTGACAGAGAAAAATAAAATACACAAAATAATACGCCAATTGTGGTGACAGAGAAAAAGAAAATACACAAAATAATACGCCAATTGTGGTGACAGAGAAAAAGAAAATACACAAAAAAATACACCAATTGTGGTGACAGAGAAAAAGAAAATACACAAAATAATACGCCAATTGTGGTGACAGAGAAAAAGAAAATACACCAAAAAATACGCCAATTGTGGTGACAGAGAAAAAGAAAATACACAAAAAAATACGCCAATTGTGGTGACAGAGAAAAAGAAAATACACAAAAAAATACACCAATTGTGGTGACAGAGAAAAAGAAAATACACAAAAAAATACACCAATTGTGGTGACAGAGAAAAAGAAAATACACAACAAAATACGCCAATTGTGGTGACAGAGAAAAAGAAAATACACAAAAAAATACGCCAATTGTGGTGACAGAGAAAAAGAAAATACACAAAATAATACGCCAATTGTGGTGACAGAGAAAAAGAAAATACACAAAAAAATACATCAATTGTGGTGAAAGAGAACAAAAATTACCTCAGTGTCTTGTACGAGGGTTCGACTCCCTCCCGAGGTAAACAGTGCAATCGCCGGTGCAAAGTGGGCAAATCACCTCGTGGCCCCGCAAGACTGAGTTAATTTTTCAGAAAATTTATTAAAATCAAACCGATTTTTCCATTTTATTATTCCTAACAGGCTACCAAAATGCCTTATAATGTATTTCAGCTTACTCCACAGGAAGAGACACGTTCAGCAATGCCAATAAGCCTTATTATGTCACATTCGGACAAACAAGTGAGTGTCAAAAGGATAAAATATGCTATATTTATAGATATTACAGTAGTGTAGGCCTACTGTCTGAATAGCTAAAGCACTTGACATGTTTTCTGATTTTTGTAATGATTTTCTAAAATATTCGCACCGTCACATGTGCAGACCTCATTAAAGCATTCTGACCATTTCTAGTCATTCTAGCCAACTTGGGGATTTTTTTTTTTAAAGTAGACCCTAGGGAATTTGGCATGACCTTTCGAGGCTCCCACAAAAAGATGTGACCGATTCTGGTACTTTTATACGCCCGGGGGTGCCCCCCGGGCGAGTTTTTCTTTTGCCCCCTCTTGTCTTGCCACTTTCTTTTCCCCCTTTTGCCCCCTTGTAGGGACGATTTGGCCCCAGCTCAATGCCCGCCCAGCCGCGATACATCTCTACGACCGTGAACCACTAGGAGTCTAGGTGTAACACTTTAGTCGGTAGTCGCGACTCGAGAAAAATGGCGGCTGATAGTTTCGGTCGACTAAGACGGAAAATGAGGCGAATTGGAATATTTCGGGACAGATCGAATCGGCTAGAAATCTACGTCGATAGGGAATTATATTCCGAGTTTAGATTTCGACATTGGGATGCTCTGTTGATTGTGGACGAGTTCAGCGAAGACCTAGAATATTCAAGAAAAACAACAATCACTGACAAGGCTCTTCGCCGCCGGCATCCCGAGGCCAAATATGCCCCTGTCCGGGATGCGAAGTCTCACGGCCGTGAGGGACGATGCTCACGGATGTCTGTACTTTTACTATTTTCATTTTTTTTCAACCCTCGTTATATCGAACGCGCCTCGTTAACTTACAACGCGGATTCGGATATAGCGCGGTCGGCCGTTGACCCCGAATTTCTGCCAAGTTGTCGCTGCGCTATCCATCACCAACATATGTTTTACTCTAAATGCGACTCATAGACGGCACCGTTGGCACACGTGCATCGTGCTTCGTATCTAGTTCCCCCAGCGTCCTTGGCGCAGCGGCGCGGGCTTGACGGTTCCTTGTTTTGGTAGCGGCGCCCCTGGTGGCATATTTGAAACGCCGTAAGGCGCCTCCCTTTAGTCTCATTTCTTGGAACCTGACCTCATACATTCCACTGCGCTAGAAAATTATGGAGGTTCCACAAGCAAAGAAGCGGAAAAATTATGCGGCTGTATTCCAGGCAGAATGGGTCGAGCTATTCGACGGCGTAATAACCAAATCGAAGCTTGGCGAGCATCACGCCTGTTGCGCAGGGTGTTTGTGCGACGTAAAGGTCGCGGAGTCGGACGTACATGATGTTCGCGAGCATATCAAGTCAAAATTGCATGCCAGGCAACTGAAGTCAGCGCGACTACACGCACCGATTACTTCTTTTCTTCAAGGCGAGGGCGGTCACTCCTGATTCGACCACGAATTCTGAGGTGATATTCGCATATTTTGTGGTGGAGCACAACCTCCCAGCACCCGTCGCCGACCATTCCACCGAATTGTTTCCGCCACTATGCCCGGACAGTGCGTTCGTGAAGTCCTTTAAGAGCAAACGGACGAAGACCGCGCCATCAAGCGATGCTTAGCAACTGACATGACACAGCCCGTGACCGATCGCTGCCGTGAAGGGCCATTCTCCTTTTTGATTGATGAAAGTACGGACCGAAACACGGACAAGCTGCTCGTCTTCCTAGTCCGATTCTTCAGCGACGGGGCGGCACGCACACGCCTGCTGGACATGCCAGTGTGCAACGGCGGCACAAGAGAAGAAATCTTGGGTGTTTTGGATGGAGTTTTTAGGTAACTATTAACATTTATTATATATGCTGTTTTATTGACTGCTCAAAAATCGTTTTAAAATTACATCAAAAATAATATCGACGTCATTTCAATAACAAACATTCTTTAAATCTGTATATGCTTTTGTTCGTTTATTCTGACATGAATGACATCCGTTGTATCGTTGATATGCTGATTTGTATTGTACAATTTACAGATCTGCAGTTTATAATCTTGTAATGTCAATTCTCATTTTTTTCGGTTTTCCTCAGGAAACACAATATCGGATTGGCCAACTGTATCGGGTTCGCCAGCGACAATTGTAACACGATGGTCGGTGTGCGGAATTCAGTGCTGACACGAGTACGTGAGCGTCAGCCGGATATGTTCAACATCTTGCCGACCTTTGTGTGAAGTCCGGCTTGAAGCAGCTTTCTGTCCCCGTGTCAACTACTTATCGACATCTTCTTTCATTCTGACCGCAGGTAAGGGCTATCACCGCATGCTGTATTCAATATATTGACGTATGGACCCAACTCCATTGGGGAAGGCAAATTTTTCCAGAATATTTTATTACAACTGAGAATGCTCAAATATGGATAATATAATATCATCTGTATATAGAGTGTAATAGTTTTCTACATGAAGTGCTTCGAGATTGATGCAGTAAAGGTGAAGCAGCCTAAAAAGCAAGGTCTCTTGCCCGAATAAGTTTGCCTGCCCGAATTGGGGGGGGGAGGCAAATCTGTAATTAGTTTGTGCTAGTGCTTTATTAAATGTTTTCAGCGCGAAAAGGAGAAAACGTTATAAAGAATTTCAAAACTTTGCTGACGTCGATGAGCTTGATATTCTCACGCAATGCCAAATTCGCTGGCTGTCGTTACTGCGCGTCATAGAGAAGGTACTGAACCACTGAATGAATTCACCATAACAGCATCATG
Source organism: Paraescarpia echinospica (assembly GCA_020002185.1). Taxonomy (NCBI): domain Eukaryota; kingdom Metazoa; phylum Annelida; class Polychaeta; order Sabellida; family Siboglinidae; genus Paraescarpia; species Paraescarpia echinospica. Next base: position 52,462,491 of record CM034531.1, read on the forward strand.
TTCTGTTGACGAGACAACGATTGGCATGCTTCATCCAGATATGGACCGATTGTTGAGGAAGCTGCTAATTAAGTTTGTCCCACTGCGGCTGATCCGTGGGCAGCCTGGCCTGAGAACAATCCATTACGACTCGCTGCAGAATCAGCGTAATGACAATACTCTGGCCATTGGCTTGCCGTCGAGAGCTCTACTAGAGGAGGCAAACATGGTGCCTAGCAAAACGGCTTTTTATGGTTTGTATGACAACAGTTTCGTATACCAGAGAGTTTTATTTGTATCTTAGTATGTTAGCTGTCCGAATGCACACAATTAATTGTGTGCACATTTATGGTATGTAGATGATAAGTATACTACCAACGCTAAGCAAAGCTCACAACTACTAAAACATGTTTTAGTGAGTTGCTCTTCTTCTACTCCGCTGTAATTAAGAAGATGCTGGTGAAAGTTTCCGTTTGACAACCAAGACTTGAAGGATCTGATTGTGCTGGACCTCTCGAAGCGTGCGGACACGCTGTTACTGCTGTTCGCTTTAATATTAGTGATTATAACCAATCATGGAATTATATTGTTCTGCCAACCGTAAATGTTATATGTGTTTTTAATTTTGCGCCTGGCCGCAAAGTTTGCTCCAGATGTCGACGGAGAGACCCTGAAAGACGAATTCGAGGACCTCCAGCTGATGGAGGCCGACGCCTTCAGCACGGAGGTCGGGAGTCAGGCACGTCGTCCTGACTCCATCTGGGCTGATGTGATGGCGTTGAAGACGGGTCAGCAACTGCGCTTTCCTGCCTGGCACGCCTGTTGCAGGCCCTGCTCAGTCTGCCACACAGCAACGCAGACTCCCAGAAAGCGTTCTCGATGGTTTGCGAGATCCACACCGAGGCACGCAAGGGCTTGCATGCGGATACGATTACTGCATTCATGCAATGCAAGATGAACTGTGACAGTGCTTGCTATGACTTTCACATGACGCCATAGATGCTGCGCGAGGTCAAGCGGGCACCCCACCAGTACAACCTGGAGTACCCCACACTGCCCACAGGTGCCCAAAAAATTGGCCAGTGCAGTGCACACTCACTTTACTTGTTTTGTACTCTTTTGGGTGTGTTTTTGCGCACATTTTTTTAAGGATTTTCTGCTTATCTCGAGGATATCTGATCCAGATCTCACTGGTAACTTAGGGTTGACACCTATGCGGGATGTTTCCACAACTTGGTTGCTGAAACTGTATCGGTATTGACAGTCGACATGCCTATCCAGGAATAACTCTAGGATGTTTGTTTTTCGTTTTACTTTCACAGGACTGAGGAATGCTTATCAGATAATTATAAAGATGTGAATACATTTTGTTTGTTTACCAAATGTCAATCCCATGTTGTTGTATGCTGTATTGAATTACAATAATAAAATATTGTGAAATATCCCAAAAGTGTTTTGTGCCGTTCATGAGATGACGAGGAAACCTGCTACCAAGCTAACAATCCACTACGACGCCGGACGCGTTATCCGCAACGCAGCCGAACTGAACGCGCGGGTCAGCAACTGCGCTTTCCTGCCTGGCACGCCTGTTGCAGGCCCTGCTCAGTCTGCCACACAGCAACGCAGACTCCCAGAAAGCGTTCTCGATGGTTCGCGAGATCCACACCGAGGCACGCAAGGGCTTGCATGCGGACTGCATTCATGCAATGCAAGATGAACTGTGACAGTGCTTGCTATGACTTTCACGTGACGCCATAGATGCTGCGCGAGGTCAAGCGGGCACTCCACCAGTACAACCGAACACTTCAGCCGCCAATTCAGCAATCCAGCCATAAAAGATCTGCCGGAAGACCATCGTGACTGGCAGACCCTATCACAACCGAAGAGGTCAAGTGAGCGATCGGGAAATTGAACAGCGACCGAGTCAGCGCGCACGGCGACATACCGGCCAAATTCTTCACATGCACTGCTGGTCTGCTAGCAGACACGATTGCCAGCATCTTCAACGACGCGCTGGAAAAAACATGAACCGCTCGACCTAGGCAAAGGTGTGCCCGTATTGATACAGAAGCCGGGCAAACCGATAGGTCCAATAACGCGTGTGTGTCCGATAGTTTTACTATCACACTCCGAAAGACACTGTCTCTCATCGTTCTATCGAAGATCGCGCCGAAAGTTGACGACTACCTATCGCCGTCGCAATCGGGATTCCGACGCGGACGCAGCATGGCAGACGTAGTCTTCGGTTATCGTTGGTTATGTGCTTAAGCGCAGCGTCAGCGCGTGTCAATCGAATTCGTCGGCATCGTCCTGAGTCGCGCCTTCGACACCATACGTCGCGATAAGCTGCTTGATACGGGGCCAGCACACTGATAGTTTTCCTATTGGCGACCATGTTAACGTTTTGTCTGATTATAAGGAAACGTGACCTATAAAATGTCTTAAACTTCTCACCTGCTGTTATCATCATCTCATTGACATGCTGGTCGAGTTTAGTCAAAATCTAATATTTGTAGCTCTTGCAAAATGCGTGTATGTATGACACCCGTCAATATTTACAAATGGATGCAGGCAGTAATGTGGCTAAAGGGTCAACTAACCAAATTGCTGCCAAATACCCTTCCGCTTAGTAAAATGAGCTAAAAATACACCATTTTACTGTCAACAGCTTCTACAATCACATCTAGAACTCTGACTACTCAAATGCACTTATGTCAGAGCAGATGAATATTGTAAAAAAATAATTTCCCAAAAATATACTGCACTTTTTCGTCTGTAACAAAGCAGGAAGTCTAACAGTGTCCTGACCCCATACGCTACAAACATTCCTCGGCGAATCGGAACTGCGGATGATTCGCTTCCTACTCGCCGCCACGTCGCTTGAGCCGCCCCCCCCCCCCCACACGCTACCCTGCCGCTGGACGTCGAGTACGCTGACGACACGGACTTCGTCAGCTCTTCTCGTTCGTTCCTCGACGAGATCGAGCGCATCGCGCCAGCTTGCTTGGCGAAGTGGTCGCTAACGATCAACGCCTCGGAAACAGAACGAACAAGTATCAGCCGACTGTCACACATTTAGCTCATGGATTGGCGGCGGTTTAATGTGGGAATCCAAGTGGAACACCCATTTAATAACTCTAATAAAGCAGACAAACAATACAAATATACCGTTGGCCAACTAATAAAGGATTTCCTCGTTACAAAGTAATGTATTACATGTACAGGAACGTACATATATAAACATATGTTATAAGCAGTAAATAACAAATTGTTATTGCTCACTCACAAAGAGAGTCGTGAAGTCCGGTATAATTAGTCATCGGGATAACAAACACCCCGCGCACCCCGATTGCATGGGTATGCCGGGGGATGCAACACTCAACTCCAGCATTCCGACGAATGTAAATTGCGAGGCGATGTAATTAAACGCAACCATTTAACCAATTTAAGGTTGCCTGCATTTAAAATATTGATGACGTTACAATTTCAAGACAAACGACAGACGGGCGACAAAACGATATAGGTCCCGTGTCTTTGAGACAATATCATACACACTCACAGCAAGCAATACAACTACGGTAGTCTGATGCTAAAATGGCCGTAATTCTCTTAAATACTCCAATGGCGACTAAGCGCCGGAAGTCTAATTAACTAACAGCAAAACTTAACACAAACTAAACCATCCCAGAAACTGCGCTTCCGAATCTCTAGAAACTTCGTCAGACTCTATTCAACTCGTTGGTTTATACTAAACTTTCTTGCATAATAGACACACAAATGTCATCACCTGAAAATCCTCAAATTACCTCAATCACATCTAAATTTAGCGTACCGCTTGCAACAGTTTTCAATTTGTCATTGGAAGAGGGAGTGGTTCCTTTAGAATGGAAAGAGGCAAACATTATACCGTTATTTAAAAAAGGTTCCAGAAACAAGTCAGAGAACAACAGACCAGTGAGTTTAACATCAGTGATTTGCAAATTATTAGAAAGTCTAATTAAAGATCACATGGTAGATTTTCTTGTTAAACATAACTTGATAAACCCATCTCAACATGGGTTTTTAAAAGCGAGGTCAAGCTTAACAAATATGTTATGTTTTTTGGAAGACATCACTAAGTGCGTAGATGAGGGATCACCAGTAGATATCATCTACTTGGATTTTCAAAAAGCTTTCGACAAAGTACACATCAAAGATTACTGCTTAAACTAAAGGCCCATGGCATAGGAAATATAATAAACTGGATAGAAAAATGGCTGATTGACAGAAGACAACGTGTGGTAGTTGATGGGGAGGCTTCAAAATGGAAATCGGTATTGAGTGGGGTACCACAAGGATCAGTACTAGGACCTATATTATTCTTAATCAACGCTTTGGATGATGATATAACAAGCAAGGTGTTGAAATTTGCGGGTGTTACAAAATTTTTGAGAAGGATTAAAAGTGATGGAGATAGATATTATTTACAAGATGATATTGACAGGTTGATCAAATGGTCTGAAAAGTGTCAAATGCTGTTCAATTTTGGAAAATGTAAATGCCTCCACACAGGACATGGGAACGAAGAGGTAGAATATACTATGGGTGGTACTGTACTAAGTACTACTGTAAAATAAAAAGGACTTAGGGTTAACCATTAGTTCTGATATGAAGGTTTCAGAGCAGTGCGGAATTGCAGCTTCAAAGGGAAATCAAATCCTTGGATTAATTAGGCGAAATATAGCGCATATGGAAAAAGAGCTAATAATACCGCTGTACAAAACAATAGTGAGGCTTCATTTAGAATATTGTATACAAGCGTGGAGACCATATTGCAAGAAGGACATAGATATGCTAAAAAGAATACAGAGGAGAGCGACTAAAATGATACCAAAACTGAGGGATCTTAGTTATGAAATTCGCCTAAACGAAAGTGGTTTAATAACACTAGAGACCAGGAGATTGAGAGAAGATCAGATAGAAGTGTTTAAAATAATAAATGGTTATGAAAATATTGATAGAAATATAATTTTCTCAGTTAAGAAAGATAGAAGGACTAGAGGACATGAAGTTACATTAGCAAAGCAGCAGTGTAGATTGTACATACGAAAGTTATCGATTTTCACAAAGGACTGTAAATGAATGGAACATATTATCTGCTGATTGTGTGGGTGCTAGTAACGTGAACATGTTTAAAAAAAATCGACACATACCTCAGAAGGGCGGGATACACATAGATAAAAGGGTTGGACACTCGATATGCCAAAGGGCTTCCTTGTCCACCTGCCACCTAGAGTTAATTCTCTGGGTGGCAATCTTGTTAAATCTTGTTAAATTTAATATAATCAGAATCCCTGAATCATCACTGTAAGAATGATAATATTAACATATCTTAACGTACACAATTTAATACATTATTTTAGTAAAATAAATATCCCATTCAGACAAGGGGTGTGAAACATTAATTCACACCTGCCCGGCGCAATAAACAACCTTCGTAATTCACGCTACTAATTTCTTCTAACGTCACTAAGAATGACTTACAATAACACCACATTATCAGTTAGGTTCAACCGTTCTACTCATACTGAATTTGACGTTCCTAGTCGCGAAATTAGCATAATAACTAATCAACTAGAATGTGTTAGCCAGCTGATAATATTATTTGCGCTTTGGTCGCAAGATGGCATTAGTGTAACATTTTATATTCAAGCACCCGATTGATGGCAGCACCATACAATGGAATTCCTGTGTAGTTTAATTAACCCTTTAATTTTGAGTCAGACTAATTCTACTCGAACCACTTTGTGACATAACCCCGGCGTTTAAGAATTAGTGTGAGCGATAAACGCATAAATTAACTCATTAATATAAACATAATCGTTCCACCTACTTAGTCTAACTTGGCGTAAGCATCATTTCGAATGTCTGGCCCTCTCAAAAATATACAAGGACAAGATAATTCCAATCGGAAATAAAACCTTCCTCAAATAAATGAAATCAATTAATTCATAGTTATGCTCCAGAAGGGAGGGTCGCATAAAAAGGTAATCCTGGACCTTCATGGACCTCATGGACCAATCTGAATTCGGAATACTTTGATGAGACTCTGTCATAAGTCATTCATTAAATATCAATTCTGCCTGTCCGCTTGAACACTCGTTTACTCGTCCTTCACACTGGACCGGCTAAGAAAGTCTGCTCCCAAATGTTCCTTTCCTGGAATAGCCTCTATCCTAAATCGGTAGTGTTGGAGCCTCAAGGCCCATCGGATTAGTCTGGAATTTGATAATCGGGACGTACGAAGAAAGGCCAGCGGCTGATGATCCGTTTGGAGTACTAACGACCGGCCGTACAAGTAGCTTGTGAACTTCTCGAGAGCCCACACGATAGCTAGACACTCTCGCTCGGTCAGAGCATAGGCCGTCTGAGCTGCGGACAACTTCTTGCTAGCATATGCTACGGGGAAGTATCTCCCATCATACACCTGAAGTAATGCAGCTCCCACTCCGGTATCGGATGCATCTGTACGAAGTATAAATGGGTGATCAAAATCGGGCAGCTTCAAGATAGGAGCATTGTACATATTGGCTTTCATCTCCTTGAAGGCACGGTCAGCATCAGGTGACCAGACCACTCTGGTGGGCTGACCCTTCTTAGTTAGATTAGTCAGAGGCAGCTACCGTTGCGTAATTGGGTATGAATTTACGATAATACCCTGTCAGCCCAAGAAAGGAACGAACTTGGGTGACGGTTCGCGGCATGGAAGCATCCTGAATTCGCTCTACTTTATTTTCTTACGTCATGAGTTGACCTTCCCCTATTTTGTGACCCACAAATTCAATCTTGGGGTACCCAATGCAACACTTCGACGGTTTGACCGTGATCCCTGCCTTTCGGAGTCCAGTGAACACCTCGCGGATTGAGCTTAGGTGATCCGGCCATGTCTGGGTATGGATCATGGTGTCATCTACGCAGTTGTCTACCCCCGTTAATGCTTTCTCATCATTCGACCATACGTCGAGCCTGCATTGACTAACCCAAAGGGCATACGTTTGAACTGAAACAGCCCCGAAGGGGTTGAAAATGCCGTCTTCTCTATATCATCTGCGTTCATGACTATTTGCCAGTACCCTTGGTGAGAGACGCAAATATCGCTTCTGGGTCCGGCATGGGTTCCGCTTCGAAAGTGGTAGCACAATTCAATTTGCGGAAGTCAACCACGGGACGACTTGTTCTATCTTTCTTTCGAACGAGCAGGAGAGGGAACAATATGGTGATTTGGAAGACTAAATCACACCGAGATATTTCACCCGAATGGGTAGGGTATTGTTAAACTTTGTGGAATATTCTACTAAGCTAATACACCAGAGCTTATCTGTGAAAATCTCACCAAACTCCTCAATCAAGTTCTGTATCTGACCTGTTTGCGACTAAGTAAGTTCTGGTGCCGGTGACACATCTTGATAATTCTCTGCCCGTTTTTTCCAGCAGGGGTTGAACCTCCAGAGAGGGATCATCCTCTGGATCAAGGATGGCGGTAGTCTCCAATACATCCTCAGTCCTGGTCATGTATTCGTTTAGTATGTTCACGTGGAATAGTCGTAGGTTGTTTCCCACTCGGATCTCATAGTCGTTAACCCATACTTTCTTAGTTACTTCGTAAGGACCTTTCCACTGCATCAGCAGCTAGTTGTGATCAGTCGGTAGTAGAACCTACTTCGAGGGTTCGTACTTTTGACTTCTTGTCAAAGTGTCTCTTATATCGTAACTGGGAGGACGATAAGTGGTCCATCTGGCTGGTCTTGGCCATCTTACAAGTATCCTCGATACGTTTTCTCAGCTCAAGTATATACCGATACGTCAGTCTCACTGTACGTAGTGTCATTCGTCCACAACTCTTTCAGGATTGCCATTGGCCCCTGATTATCCGACCATGTAGGAGTTCAAACGGCGAGAAACGGGTACTCTCTTAGGGAGTTTCTCGATAGGCGAAGAGCAACGGTTCGATGTACCGGTCCCAATCTCTGGGTTGCTCGGTGCACATTCTAATCAACATCTTCTTTAATGTCCCGTTGAATCTTTCAACTAGACCGTTCATCATGAGGTGCTCCGGGGTCGAATGCACTTGATGCATTGACATCAGGCGGGCTACTTCTTTCATTACCCCAGACACAAACTGTGGTCCGTTATCGCTAAGGATTTCACGACGGAAATTACACGTGAGAATATTGACAGTAATCCCTCAGCTACTGCCTCCGTCATGGTGGAAGTTAGGGGTACTGCCTTCGGATACCGTGTGGCACAGTCAACCACCGTTAACACCAATCTATGGTGTTTCTCCGTTGGGGGAGACAACGGACCTATCAGGTCGATAATGGCATAAGTTCCACCGGGGCAACCTTTACCTTATCCTTATTAACCGTCCTCTGGCAAATGTCGCAAGACTGACAAAACTGGGCCATGTCACCAAAGATTCCTGGCCAAAAGAAGTTTCTAAGGATTCGATCGGATGTTCTCTTGACACTCAGGTGTCAGACTAATATAGCTTCGTGACCTAAGCGGAGGATCTGCTTACGGTACTCTGAAGGGACTACTAGCTGGTTCCACTCTTGCTGTTCCTCCCGACGGTGAAAATACATGCGTCATGTGCCAAAACATGCCTTCAAGATGGGATCCTCCTGTTGGGCCAGACGAAACGACTCAGCCGAAACATTAACGCCACTGGAACGCAAAGAGGGCGTCGATATTTATTTCGTTGCAAAGCCTGATTACATGTCTCTACCGCACCTACTGCCTCGGCCTCAGAGAAAATCTGAGCTGTCGTCTTTACCTTGGCGACCTTGCTGGGTACATCGACGTTTATCCCTGGATCCATTTGGTCAGAGCATACCTCCGAGTATCCATGGATACTAGCGTGTACTCCTATCACATTGCCAATGGTCCCATCGCAAATGGGATTGTCAACACAGAGTACCTCGATGTCACCGGAAAACACCGGTGTCTCTATACAGCACCGAGCTACTGGTACTGATATGGTCGAACGGTCCAACATAACGTTCTGGTCAATAAACTGGTCTGGATGAACTAAATCTCTCCTAACTACAATCCCGCTACATCCAGTATCTCTAAGAACACCCATTGGCTTCTCATTTAGGTCACCCTGCATCACCGGCAAGTTATGGTAGGTCTACCACTGAGAATTTACACCCACACTTCATAATCGCTTCATCGCTACAAAGGTGGTTAACTCTCTCGACTGCAATACAGCAGTTTCCAGCATCGTGCGGTTCCTCCATGACTTCCCCGGGGAGAACTGGCGGGGTATCCCGTGGGACAATTTACAGCTTTGTGACCCGACTGCGAGCACAGAAAGCATTTCATAGGCTCGCGGGGGGACGGGACACTAGGTCTCCTATATCCGGTGTTTCTATCGGGGCGAAATAACGACTTTCCCTTTTCCCTCAGGGCAAGTTTAGGATGGGAGTTATTCTGCCTATCATTCCTCTTAGGGATCTATATAATTCCCGTGGCCGAACGAGACGCAGCATATAATTATACACGTCTGCGAGTTCTTTCACGGTATCCATATTCGAGGGAGAACGCTCCCTGATGAACACGACTAGGTCGTGAGGACATAAATGCAAAAAATTTTCGCGCAAAATCAGCTCCTTTAACTTCCCAGGGGTCTCGCCAATACCCGCTGAGTAGATCCACTGGCTCAAACTATGATCTAATCTACCTAGATGCTGAGATGCGGTCTCATCTACTCCTTGTTTACTCTTATAAAACTTTCGCCTGTAGTCCTGGGTGGTTAGCATCTTTAGCTAAGAGGGCCTCCTTAAGTTCGGGATAATCCTGCATGTCCCCCAAATCGTCTCACTGCTGCTGTATCAAAGCCTTGGTGCTGCATAACGGGCCCCGAACAACGCTGGGAATTGTGCGACATCCCGATGAGTCCACAGAGTACCACACCTGAGACGATTACAACAGCTGAACGTAATGCTCAGATTGTCATTATGTTTGTTGGCACGCTTCTTGTGTTGCACTCCCGATACGAGTCCTTTAGATTTCTTAAACGTGATGGACATCACCTTAAGTCCCGATCATTAACACCAATTCAAAAAATTACAGGACCCAGGATGAGCCAATACCTGCATTATTTATTATTGGCAAAAATGTCCGTCACCTGACGGGATGTCTTGGTATTTTACAGTCGTGATAGTAATATTTACCAAATAAAATTATTATAAAATTCTTAGCATTGTTACATAAACACTATAACGCGCTGGCAGATACTCTTTGTTTGTTCAAAATGACGAAGGTTGGAGAGAATTAAAGTTCACATCCATCGACAGGCCCTAGCCGTGATAGTGTATATTTGTAAAATAATATTGCTATGCTATTGGCCCGAGGGCATACATAAACATTATTGTGTCAGCGTCTACTCCATGTTGCCAAGTCTATGACGCAGGGACCGTTTTCCCGAGGTATTTGCAGCACGCGCGTGGTTCCTGCGATTGTTAGGTTATGTTTTACGTATTACGCACATTTTACGTTTTACGTTCCGAATAATTGATTGTTTTGGTGAGTGTCAACTTGTTCAATAATAATTTTAAGTTATTATTTCCATTTTTGGATTATATCACATTGTGAAGTAAAAGGTTGCCCATCATTAGGCATAAACTTGCATGGATGTTTTAAAGCAAGTATTAAGTTATAATGGTTTTCACTATAATATGGAACATTGCTTTGAGTGGGCACCCCACTCCCAGGATGTTGTGGTTGACCCCCATTGGCTGTATGTAAACAGTGGTAGTCTTAATGAGTTTTAGAATACTTGCATTCTGCTGGTGATATAACTTGCAGAGTATACAGTTTTAATCATGTTTAGTCAGATACTGTGTTTTGTATTATGATGCTTAATCTACGCTATTAGGTTAAAATGCCATATTATGCATTTAACAACAGAATGTGTTCTATGAAGCTATGCAGTCAGTATCAGAAACTGCCCAGTGGCCACCAATGTCCTCATAATTAATCACCCTAGGGGGTTGGCTGGGTAGGGTGTGGGGTATATTCCATAGAGACTGACACATGAAAACAAGTTGGGAGCCACCCTGGATAATGTAGGTATATTGTAAACACTGGCCAAGTGTTTGGTTCAGTCATTTAACAAGTCATAGAATATGTATAATGTGTAGTAAATTGGAACTGAATATGGTAACACGCAGTAGTATAGGTATATGGAATTACAATAGTTGTTTAAATAATTATCTGTGTTCTGCTATAAATGACATGTTGCACCATGCCATTGCAGGAGGGAGACAGGCCTCGAATGAATGATGTGATATTCATTAATGAGCCTCCGGAGCAGTGTTGGGGTGAGCATGGCCATTATAGTTATGGTAGATTATGTAATAATTGCATATGTTAGATGCATAGACTTGTGTTTGTTGATTTACATACAATTATATTCCTGGAATAACTTGTATGACAATTATATATCTTTAGATTACATTAGATTATACTGGATTCATTATATTGCGCATGCGTGCTGTGTGACACGTGTCCACACATCATAATCATAATTGTATCTACGTATATTTGTATTGTTAGTACTGTATTAACAAACTATTTACTTTGTTTAGGTTTCTTTTTGTATCCGGAAGTAAGACCACAAATAAAGAACTCGATGGAAAAGATTGGAGCCGACTTGTTGGTTGTACAAATTGGCACCGTCGCACATTGTATCAAAAAAAATTATATGTAAACACATGCATATATAGTAATAATTAATAGTAATGCCGTACGTTGCTTGTGTTGTGCATATCAGTCATGGCGACAATACAACCATTTTCTTTCTGGAGCGCAGTAGCGCAGCGATAAGAGCTTCGGACTCTCGACTGGGAGAACACGGGTTCGAATCTTGTGCGGCCGTTCGACCCTTGGGCAAGTTCGTTTATTCTACATTGCTTCAGTTCACTCAGCTATATGAATAAGTACATAGGTGGACATTTGTGTAAGAATAGTCTCCACGCATTAATTGCGGCGCGGCGGAATCTTCCCAGAGAAGTGGAAATGGTGTTCGATTGAACAGGTCTGCCAGGGAGTAAAGTGTAAAGTGCTTTGAGCAGTACTGAGGAATGGACACTGCGCTATGTAAGAACTTACCGTTACTTGTTGCTTCTACCTTTTCTAGGGTAGGGGGTTGTACGATCTTTCACTTTACTACTTTACTATGATATTTCCTTTCGAGAAAAATAAGAACTGAGAGAAGTTATTTATGAAAAATGACGACTGAGATAACGCTTAGATAGGAGTATATTGACAAGAGATCAGATGCATATTTTCTGTGTGAAAATAATCATAATACAATCGGTTTCATCTAAGAAGGAAATATGAACTACAGAACACGACGTAATGTTATTGGAGGAAAAGAGTAGACTAGACACACGAAAGAGTACATTCTTAAAGAAGATGAAATGTATAATGGACTAAGTTCTGATTGCATAAATGTATGGTGCTCTGGGAAAACCAATCACATGGCCAAACAATTGCAATGTTGGTTTATTGTTGAAACCGAAAGCAGCACAATTTCTCAATCCAAAACAGTTTACATTATCCAAATATTCCAAGTACAACACTTTAAACAGGGTACCCGTCAAAAACTAGTTAAGACAAAAATCACTTTTATAGTTGGCACTCTTTATCCAGGCGAAGAGTTTAATCAGTAACAATTTTAGACACTGCACTGATGTTTTACAAGTCTTTTGGGGTTTAAATATTTAAATATTCCAGGTGGAACTAAAATTATAAAACGTTTAATAGGGTACCTGTCAAAAACAATGTTGGCAATTTTGTTTTCAAGTTGACACAGCGACAGTTTTCAACCACTGTTTTTCCTGAAATATGACTCTGTCATCCAGCAACGATGAAAGGAGCATTTTGAGCAGCTTTTGAACCGTGAATCTGTGGTGACAGTTGATACTATCTTGTCCATCCTAAAACACCCAGAGAGAATATCCCTAGATATCCTGCCAACCCGGGAAGAGGTCCAGCTTGCCACAGTGCATATGAAATGAAAAACAATAAAACTGGTGGCCCGGACGGCATCCCCGAGGTAATCCTCATGTTTTGTGGCGAGTATCTTGCAAACAAACTTTATGAACTTATATGCAAGATCTGGCATGAAAAAGAAATTCCACCAGACCTCAGAAATGCTAACATCATCACCATCTACATAAAAGGAGGTACATTAGACTGTGGGAAATACCGATACATTGCCCTAATTTCCATTGCTGGGAAGATACTCGTCCGCGTTCTTCTGAAACGTTTACTTCCGCTGACCGAATAGATACTCCCCGAAACCCAGTGTGGCTTTAGACCATCTCGAGGAACCACTGACATGATCTTTGTGGCCCGACAAATTCAAGAGAAATGTCGGGAGCAACATCGTGAACTATTCATTTCCTTCATTGATTTGACCAAGGCCTTCGTCTCTATCAATCGTGAAGCTCTTTGGAAAGTCTTATCCAGGTTTGGGTGCGCTGCCAACTTCATCACCATCATGAGACTTCTCCATGACATAGCTTCAGACTAGTCTAGACCTCTTTACGGAAGCTTACCAATCTAGGACTTTCCATCAACATCAAAAACAAGGTTATCCACCAACCCACTCCAGGTAGCAACGAAGAACCTCCCGAAATCAAAGTATCTGGAAGAACTCTAGAAGTTGTTGAACATGTCCCGTACTAAGGGAGCCACCTGTCCCAGAAGACCACCATCGAAGCAGGAATTCAGCATCGAATTTGCTGTTCCATAAAAACATACGTAAAGTCTTATATCTTAAAAAAGTCGAAAACCAAATTCTTATTTAAAGAAACTGTGCAAACATATGATTTATTTAGGACTTGCAATTATTTACATAAACATATTGTTCTTTATTGTTGTTATTTTAGAATAAAATATGCCGTTGGAGTTCGAACAATACAGACGGCAACACTGTACGGAAGCGACATTTTCTTCAAACGACTTTACCCCTATTCCAGTAAAACGTGTCTCTTCCAAGTGGTAATGGATCATTTATGTTTCGCTAACGATTTATCTCGTATTTTTAAAAAGCGACTAGTGCAACTAAGCTAATTGTTCAAATGCTTTGCTAAAATTCAATGTCATTTTCCCTATGTTAGTGTATGTTGGCCTGCTCACGTTGTCATGACTTTCATTATTTAACTAATGATGGCAACTTTAAGATGTTATATCAATTTTACACAATGCTAGGTCGTTTGATTCGTTTGCTTACAATATCTCTTTTGATTGCTAAAATACAAACCAAACAATTTAATATATTGCATCGTACTAAGCTTACATGTTCTTGCAGATTAAGCGAATTGATTCCATATTACGTTTATAAACGTAATTGGTTATTGTTTGTGTTGAGTTTTTTGCTTGTTGTATTAGAGTGCATATGCTACATAGTTGCTATATGTTTGGTGTTTATTAAATTCAAATTCGGCAAATTACTGCAACACTAACATTTCTATGCAATTAGTAAAACTGGCGGCAGCCAATGAACTATTTCCCTTGACACCCGTGTTTTGCACTCGCGATTGGACACCATAAATATTTAGTTTCTACAAAAACCACTGTTCGCTATATAAATGATGGTCGGAACAAATACGCGTTGTTTACTTGATGGTACACCATTTTACACCATGAATGCATACATAAAACATACATACATACATACATACATACATACATGTATACATACATAAAACACAGGCACATACATACACACACACAAACACACACAAACATACATACATATATGCATACATACATGCCTACGTTCACACGCAAACACGCACGTGCGTACATACATACATACACATATAAATGTACGCACGGACATACACATTCATACACAGCTTTATATATATCGTTGACAATTTTATTTGTGATAGGTTTCGGCCTCGAAGGGAAATGGTGACGTAAAAACATACTCGATTGCGACCGGTGATGAAAATTTCGCCATAAATGCCAACACGGAACAGATCGATCTCGTTAAAGCTTTTGACCGAGAAAGCGTACAGGAAGTGAGACTGGAAGTCTTGGCCACTGACAACGGTATGACTTACTGTTATGTATTGTGGAGTTTGCATGTTTCAGGAGACAGATTACGAATAGTAATCAACTACACATGAGGTTGGCGGTATCCCAGAGTGCATCTAGTGTGTATTGCAGAAACGGTACAAAACACGGACGGACATTTACAGCTAGTACCCGTTACATCAATGTACAACATTTCTCCACCTTAAAATATAACTATTCTAAAGAACCATCTGCGACTAATATAGCAAGCCTGTACGAAGTGTAACTGGGTGAATAATCACAAATTCAACTTAACAACAGGTTTGATAGCTCGTGATGAACGCCTGATAGCAGCTGGCGACTGAATGACAGTCGGCGTTGGTGACCCTAACCAGTTAGGTGCCTTAGGTGCTTGTTCTGCTTGCCCTCCATGACCTACTGGATCGACTGGATCGATCACCACAGGTTTTGGCTCGGGTGTCACGACAATGGGAGGTGCAATCGCGACATCGCTCCAACCTTCTGGTGTAGCTGGGTGGTCATCATTCGCGACCATGTGGTCCACATGAACGGATCGCCTCCTGTTTCCTGGCAGTCTGACCAAATACGTTAGTGGCCCTAAAACTCTGGCCACCGTTCCCAGTGTCCACTTCTCCATTCCTCCTCTCATGTTTCTGACACTCACTCTCTGGTAGACGTCGAACTTGCGAAGGCGTGAATGAGCTCCATCATGCTGTTGTTTCTGCTTTAATTGCCGATCTTGCACTTTTGCATCGAGACTGGGTTTCGACATCACAAGTCTGGTGCGTGGCGCTCGGTTCAGGAACAACTCCGACGGTGTTTTATCCGTAAGCGAATGCGGTGTGTTTCGGTACTGGAACAGTTTGTCCGACTGACGGTGTTGCAATGGTAGCTGGCTGTTCGATTTTGCAAGCATCTTCTTGAACGTCTGGACATTTCTCTCCACGCGGCCGTTCGTCGCCGGGTGGTAAGCTGGACACAGTATATGCTTGACACCATTCAACCTCCAGAAACGACCAAATTCTTCGCAAGCGAACTGAGGTCCGTTGTCAGATACCACCTCGCGTAGTAAGCGAGACATTTAGACCACTTCCAGACACTTTGAATGACAATCCACCACAACTAGGAAGTTCTGTCCGTCTTTTTCTGCAAAATCCACATGGATATGTTCCCATGGTCCCGTAGCCCACGGCCATGGAACCAGTGGTGCTACCTTCGGCGTGCTCGCTACCTGGCTGCATTCCCGACAGTTTCGGACACAGTCCTCGATATCCACATCAAGGCCAGGCCACCAGACGAAGCTTCTAGTGATCGATTTCATTCTAATCATGCACGGATGCATCACATGCAGTTCTCGTAGTACCTGTTCTCTGAACACTGCTGGAATGACTACTCTCCTCCCCCAGAAAAGACAGCCATCTTCTAACGACAGTTCATCTTTTCTGCATCGATATGCATTCACCGACTCATCGGTTGAGTTTGGCCAGCCTCGCAGTGTGAATTCATAGACCTTGCCCAACATAGGATCCTTTCTGGTAGCCCCTGCAGTCATTTTAATCGTTACTGGAAGTTCGGCCACCGACAACATGCTGACTGCTGCCACCGTTTCATCAGGATCAGCCGACTCGGACGATCCCACCGGTAATCTGCTCAGTGCATCTGCGTTCGCATTTTCTTTTGATGACTTGAATTGGATCTCATATTGATAACCCGCCAGTATCAGAGCCCATCGCTGTATCCGAGCCGCCGTCAACTTAGGTACGCCAGTCTTTTCTCCGAAGATGCGAACCAGTGGATGATGATCCGTCACCAATGTGAAAAAGCGACCAAACAAGTAGGGATGAAACTTCTTCACTCCGTATATTATCACCAAGGCCTCCTTTTCGATCTGCGAGTAATTTTTCTCGGCTTTGTTCAGTGTTCGCAAGGCGAATGCTATCGGCTCCTTTGATCCATCCTTCATTTTGTGGCTAATGACTGCGCCAATACCATACTGGCTCGCATCGGTAGCCAATATCTTTTCTCTGCTCGTAGTGCGTGAGGATGGTGCAACTGGACAGTACTCTTTTGCACTTAGTGAATGCTGCCTCACATTTCTCATCCCAGGACCACTTGACCCCTGTCTGAAGACGTCTGAAGAGAGGCTGCAGCATCGAGGACAAGTTGGCCATGAACTTCGCGTAATATTGGACTAGACCAAGGAAACTCTGCAACAAATTGATTGGTCTTGGTGCCTTTCTGATAGCTGCAACCTTGTCTTGCACAGGCTCTATGCCCTCAGCACTCACGATGTGACCCAAGTACCTTCGACTTCAGAAACCTGCACTTAGCTTTGTTCAACGTCACCCTGTTTTGGTCTAGTCGTGCTAGCACCAGATTCAGTGTTTTTAGATGATTGGCCTCGTCTTCACCCACAACGAGAATATCATCTATGAAGCAGATCACATTTTCAATGCCACTCAAGAGTTTGTCCATAGTCGCTTGAAAAATGGACGGTGACGTCTTCACGCCATATGCTAGTCTGCGCATTCTGTACAGTCCCGTGAGGGGTGTTGATTGTTAGCAGAGGAATCAACTCATCGACTTCCATCTGATTGAAAGCCCCACTCAAGTCAAGAACCGAAAACACCTTAGGCGTCTTGTTTGTCTGAGCCAATTTGGTGAACAAATCCTGCGTTGTAGGAGGCGGATACTTGTCATCTTCGATTGCTGCGTTCACTTCACTTCACTTGTCACTTGTGCCCATCGTCCCTCCTGGGGCATAGGCCGTCGACAACAGCTCTCCAGAGTCCTCTGTCCTGGGCTCTTGTTTCAAGCTGTCTCCAAGTGTGTCCTGTCTTCTTGGTGTCCGCCTGGAGGTCCCTTCGCCACGTGTTCCTTGGACGACCTATTTTTCTCCTGCCTTGCGGGTTCATGTCAGAGCCTGTCTGGTGATAGTTGATGCTGGTTTCCGGAGCGTGTGACCAATCCATCCCCATCGTCTTCTTCTTATTTCATCTTCAGGCAGACAGTTGGTGTGTCCTCCTCCACAAGTCAATGTTGCTGATGGTGTCTGGCCAGCGGATCTGGAGGATTCTCCTTAGACAGTTGTTGAAGAAGGTCTGTAATTTCTTGGTGGTGGTGTTAGTTGTCCTCCATGTCTCTGCTCCATACAGTAGAACTGACTTCAATTTGGAGTTAAACAGTCGGATCTTCGTGTGTGATGACAACACTTTGGAGCTCCAGATGTTCTTGAGCTGTATAAATACTCCTCTCGCCTTGCCAATCCTTGCTCTAACCTCCGCGTCTATGCCACCCTGCTTGTCGATGATGCTACCGATGTATGTGAAGGCCACTACCTCTTCAAGTGCACTCCCTTCCAGTGTGACTGGCTCAGTGCTGGCTGTATTAACCTTGAGGACCTTTGTCTTTCCTTTGTGTATGTTGAGGCCCACTTGTGAGGAGATGGCTGCTAGTTCAGTGGTCTTCTCCTGCATCTGCTGGTGGCTGTGGGACAACAATGCCAGATCGTCAGCAAAGTCCAAGTGTCCACTGGATTCCATTTCTTCTCTGGGTTGTGCATGTCTTCAGTATCCAATCGATGGCCAGGAAAAAGAGGAACGGGGACAGCAGGCAGAAACGGTACAAAACACGGACGGACACTTACAGTTAGTACCCGTTACATCAATATACAACACTTACCAATACAACGGTCAACTGGCGCATATGGTTTATGGTTTTGTTAACACAGTCGACATAGTCACTGCAAACACCGAACATTTTCTATAACTGATAATAAACAGTTTCGGAAGCGGCATATAATTTAATACACATACCCACACACATAATCATATATAATTATATACATATATATATATGGGAAAGATGCAGATGAGCTTCAAGAAAGAGTATTCATATTTTAGTAATACAGCCTGTATCTGTAAATGACGCATGTGTCTGCCATCCCCCTTTCAGGCATACGTGCGACGTCAGCGATGGCCGATGTGCAGATCACTGTGATGGACATCAACAATGACAGTCCGGTGTTGGCCGGCAAGAAATTCCCAACGATCCAGGTAACAACGAGCGACTTCACTAGTGGCAGGCCCGTCTACCGCGCCGAAGCAACCGTCGCCGACAGCGGCAACAACGGAGACATCCGCTACTCCTTTGCGTGGGTCAGCGTCGACCCTGACATTTTTGTTGTCAAAAAATTATCGGGAGTTGTGACACCGCGTGGAACCCCCGTGTCTCCGTTCTACCACATGATAGTTGTCGCTAAAGACCGCGGGCAGCATCCGAGGTCCACCTCTATGTATCTGTTCATGAAAGTGTGGTTTTATTTGCTTTAATTGTTCAAGCTCCAGAATGCAGATCTTCTCCATCTACCGACATATGGCGGCAGAATGTCAGCTGGTTTGTACCCTAGGCAATATCCTCCCAATCTATTGATTTCCAAACAAATCGTCCAGTTACGTTAACTGGTATTTTATGATTTGTTGTGAGAGTTTAAGTTGACCAACGCACGATTTTCGGTAATATTTAATGAGCAACGGACGTAAATGACGTAATTAGGCCTCCACATAAAATAAAATCATCATTTTTTGGAGGCGATCAGACGTAGAAACAGATTAGTGCCATTGACATTTGGTAGGTGGCATCATCAACTGTACAACTGTCAGTCATTTTCAAGAATCTCTCGACACGAGAACTCATTTTGAAAAAGAACTGCTGTTTGGTAGTGCCACCTTGGAAAATCTTTAAAATATTAATGTAATGATTAACAAATGGTCTGCTTGCGTAACATCTTACACCGTAGGTGCACATTCGCCCAGTCGACTGGCTATTGATACCGATGTGGATTGTTTAAGTAGGCATAGAGTCATAGACTAGGAATCCGGATTGAATATGGGTAGAAGGGTGTAGGGATAACATAACAACTGTCATGTGTAATTCGTTTGTCTTTGTATGATGCCCTATGCAGCTGTCACGATTGTTTGCGGGTGTAAAAGTTCATTGGGTGGAAATGTCAGTTGCACGGTGTATTTATACAGATACGCATGCACGCATATATGAAATTATGTTGGCCTGATGTATACATGCGTGATGCAATAAAGGTGATGGAACGAAAAAGTTTTTTTTAACGTTCAACTTAATTAAAAAGATATACCTAATCGCATATATTTCATATAATGGTTGCTTTTGACTGACGCGTAAATAATTAATTAATCTACATACCCTCCCATCGAATTAACTGCCTTTTTACATAACATATTGTCTCATCAAGCAATCCTTGACGGAACAATAGTGTGCACACGATTCACATTTATTTTATTCTGGGTAATGGGTGATGTTTCTCTTGACAACAAAATTGCACAGTTCTAAGCTAACCATTGACTGTCACTGTGTTCTAATGTCGAAATGATACCATATAAGATGATGCTACAATTATGTTGCAACTCGTCAGATGCACCCACCATGTGACCAGAACAAGCAGCAGACCTAGCGTATTCACAGGATCCTCATATTGTTTCCTTTCTGCAGCAAGACTTCATTGCATACGGTTCTAATAGGTTAACTGATAATTATATCCACACAAAACGTGTTGCGTCTTATGCTTTATCCATTATATACTACAACTGACGGCAATCAACAGTATTTTGCTACCAGTATTTTCAAATGTAACATGTCACAGTCACGTCACTGTTTGCAAAAGCAACATACGCTGGACAAATTGCCGACCGACCGTGACATTTCCAACTTCGATTCCCCATGAATCATGCCTTCATTAGGGATGATGTCAGAATGTCTATGTTTGATATCAGACGCAATTACTGTCGTTTTGGAGGAGGCCGGTCAGAGGCAATTTTTGCCTGGCGTCGGACATCGATATTTTACGCTTCAGACGGATACTGTTAATACTGATACCATCATATCAATGTTTACAAATTTTCATCTGAGAGGGTGGGGGCTGGGGCCAGATTAATGTAATTTTGTTTGATATCGGACATCGACGTTCTGAGATGATCAATCATAGTACTGGCATGGATCGCCCTCATAGTTAGCTTTGTCATTTCATGTCGAACACGTTAGCCACCCAACCACGACTTATTTTGGAAATTGGTGCGAGGCACTGTGCGGCAACTGTTGATCTTGTGTTGGTGCGCGGTGTCTGTCTGGAATCTCTGCCTTGTATAGATATTCAGAACACTTCGGTGTCAACAGGTCACGCGTGTCATCCATGTGCCACAAGTAACTGTTCGTGCAATATGGCAGGTAGACGTGCTCAAGGGTCGTTTCCAAGGGATGACTTCCTGTTGTCGGACTCGAAGACAACGTCTTAATTATCAACACTGACGTCATTGCTTTAATGAATTCGACAAGTTCGCTGCAAGACAATTCTCAGAACTGGTCGTCAAATGTAACAGCTTTGAACTCGGTCGGCATCAGTCGTTTGGCTTTCATCTGCACGTTATGCGCCTCGATAGAACGCAGCAAATCTGTAGAATCCGACAACGTTGCCCAAGTCGACTTGCGCCACCATGAAATTTTCACAGCTAGCTTTCAGGCCACATAGCTGTAAGATGTGGGATGCCTTGACCAAACTCTCAACGTTGTCGATGGTCAGCTCAATCTCACCAGTATAAATATAGTCGACGACGCTGGTCAGTATCTCCGGTTCCACTGTCAACTCGAATGTGCTAGACTTGCATTCTTTGGAACCACATCTGAACAGTGCTTTGAAGTAATCACTTGCGACCGCCAGAACGAAGCGATGACACTGGATTGTGACGTCACCTGATCGCAACGTCACATCCGTAAATTCCCCCTTTTGGCGTTGTTTATGCATATTCTTCATGAAGTTGTTCTGGTATGCCTTATCGACAAACTTGTCCACCTTCTTTGCAGTAAATGCTACAAAAAAACGATGTACTAAATGTTTACAATTGTACATATTTCGTAATTACCACAAATAAATACACACACAAATACATACACGTCCGCAAGCCCCGCCCGCCTGCACGCACGCACACAAACGCGCGTGCGCGTTTCGAATCGGACAGTTTGTAACTAATGTTATGGTCTGTCTAATCAAAAACAAAACAAATACGCACAAACGAACTAGTATGTCATAGTGAATACTAACTAGCCTTGCTTTTCCACTGAATTACACTGAAACATGACGAGCAACAAAACGAAATGATGGAGGAGTTTTAAGTAGACATAACATGGCATATATTGGCGACATAACACACCTACATTATAGCAGTACCCAAGTACAAATATTAATGGTCATTCCAATTGAAATAAACCAACAACGTTCTCGAATCCCGCCGATGTTGACAATAGGGGTGACTATCGGAGATAGTTTACTGTTTACTTTAGTTGTAATTACTATTGTGATACAATTGCGATAGTCTCATGACTATCGAGATACTATCGTGATAGTATCATGGAAGCTAAATGTGCTTATGTTCATATTTTACTTAATGGGAGTTCAGCTACAAATCGCATGGACACACCCATAATTGACGGGTGGTGCCATCGCTTAGAGTTGGAGTCAGTTACCGAGTCCCTCGGTAACTTTTATCTAATCAGTATTGTACAAAAACGCTAGCCATCAATTAAATTAAATGTAATTTCACTTTAGTGTATGTAAAAAAATTATTATAATCATGATGTCGAGAAATGTGTTTTTTTTCTTGGTTTATTTAATATTTTATAAAAAGTCAGATCCAATCAAATAATAATATAATAATAACAATACTAATCTATTGTGTTTGATATAAATTAAAATATTAATAAATTAAATTGTTATTGGATTGATAAACCAAAAACAAGTAACTACATTTCCAAATAAACAGTATAAATACGTAAATACGTCCCGTAAATTACTAAATACACTACATTAATTACCTTGATTACAGATCGATATTAATATGATGTTACATCGTAAATTATGGTCGATCTCAAGACATTATAACTCAATGAAATATACGCATACTAAAAGATTAACATGTAACAGTAAAGTAGAACTCAGAAATAAGTATCGGAAATAGCAATTACCCGTTATTGATTAGGGGCAGGGTTTCAATTAGCGACAACTAATTTATGACATTTAAAAGGACGTAGTGTGTTCCAAGTTTTTAATATATTCATAATAATTATTATCTTCTTACGATAACACTAAACAAACTTTGTTGAAGGTATACTGCCCGTCAAATTGTGTTTAGCAATACGACCGAGTCGGGCTGAGTTAACTGCTATACCCTTTGATGTTCAACGATGCTCATTTTTCCACGGTCAACACAGCAGACTTCCAGTTAGAAATTACTACTCTCGCTAATTCTGGGTAGATGAACAGACTACATCCCTTTATGTAGACCACCGAATATCTTGTGAACTTAGTGTGTGTCTTGGTCGTTAGATGGACCTGCGTATATCTCTATTTACTTCTTGAATGAGTTGTCCGTTACGACGGCGCACAATGTCAACATTTATTTGGTCACACAGATAGTGTACAACATCTTATATGACACAATCAGTAGACAACACGTGCAACTCAGGAGATCCTCTGGAAACACCTAGAGGCTATTGTCGAGGACCATCTAGAGTACAATTACACTATAAAACAAAATGATGTAAAGTATGGTTACGATTAAATGAACAAATAAAGTAGTATGCTACAGTGTAAAGTACTGTGAACACATAATAGATGTAATAACATACTGCAACTAAAAAAATCACTACAAGTTACTGATATGTGAATGTTTACGCAACAGCATATTTACTGGTGTAACATGCATAGCATTATTAAAATTAACTTTTTTATTGATTTACTTATTTTTCAGTACCAATTGCGAGATTACTGTTTATATACCATGATACCAGAATGTGATATTATTATCTTTGGTTATTAGCACTAGTGGTATCAATTCATCACACGTTCCAATATATAAACTAATATAAACTAATATGTGAACACAATTATATATATTATAATACTTAATAATACATAATTCTGAATAATTTATAGTAATAACATTATCTAACATTAACTACAACAAAAATACTACTACTACTATTACTACTACATAAATGATGCTAATTACATAGATAATAGACTAATACAACAAAATGATATATTACTTAGTACATAATCACTACTAATACCTAAGTTTAATAGATTAACAGTAATCTCTTTTAGCTTTCTTTTAAATAGTTTTAATGATCTAATCTCTCGTAACTGTTGAGGTAGTGCATTCCACAACACTGGGCCAGAATAATTTGTTGTAAATTTTCTGCTGTTTGTTCTAATGTGTTGAATGTAATACCCATTATGGTTTCTAGGATTGTGGTCATGAAAATTTTCTGTGCGCATTAGCATAGATGACTTGCTATCTGGGAGTTGGCCATTGGTGGATTTATACGTAAAAATACTTAATTGATGTTTATATAGATCATCTAATTTTAACAGTTTTAGTTTTGGGAATAGAGGATCTGTATGAGCTATATAGTGCGATTGTGTAATTATCCTTATAGCTTTCTTTTGTAGTATCTTTAAAGGAAATAAAAACAAGGCATTAGCTAAAATCCGTTTTCCATGTGTACAGAAAGTTTAATATTGCATGTAACATTCGAGAACATTAAAAAAAAATAAAAATACATTTGTAGCATAAATTCGATTTTAAACCCGTCTGTGTAGCGATTCCCGCGGAAAATAAAATTTTAATGAGCCAGGCGATCACGTGGTATCTTAACGTCACACATGACTCACACTGGCAGCAGGCCGACACTTTCTATACATTCAGAGCATGTTTACATGGATAATGTTGGGGTCGAAACGAGCGTCAGAATGAGTTGTTATGCAATAATCCGATGTAATACAAACACTAGTCATCATAGAGGAACAAGCAGTTATCTTACGGTTCCACATGAATTACATTTTATTCAAAACAATGAATGCGAATGAGCCTACAACCTGTAGGCTCATTCACTGTAGAGGAACAAGCAATTATCTTACGTTTCCACATGAATCCAATTTTATTCAAAACAACGTATGCGAATGGGCTTACAAGTCGACTAGGTTTCGCCGAGCTTGGCCTTGGGCTCGTTTTCCGAATAATTATATCGAATGCAACCAACGGGAGATAATGTACACCAATATACATACATAGCAAACATATACCGTATCCAGTTACAGAAAGTAACGTGTAAAATCTCATAATATCACTAGAATATCGATGTATGAAGGAGGAGTTGTACAATTTATCATAACAACTGAAATCAGTCAGCGAATTTCTGACGGCCCCGATAGCTCACTCGGTAAATGCGTTGGTTCAATGGCGTTTATTTTACAATCGGGCGACGCCGGTTCAATCCTGACAGCATGCAAAGTATTGATTTTCTTTACACTTTTTTGTTTGTTTTCACAAATTAATATAAACCAAATCATTTAGTATACTATGATGCACTGTTTGTAAAAAAAAAAAAAAATTGTAGTAATTATTTATTCGCCACAAATGAAAATATGGTCATTATATATAACGATGTTTCTAAATTGTATTTATCCAGACAGATCACAATCTTTTTCACATATATAATTACAATATATTTACAATTAATAAATTATATATCCATTACATTATATTTGTTTGGATAAATAAAATTTAGAAACATCGTTATGTAATGACCATATTTTCATTTTTGTGGCGAATAAATAATTACTACAAAAATAAAAATTATTTACAAACAGTGCATCATAGTATACTAAATGATTTGGTTTATATTACTCCGTGAAAACATAAACAGAAAAAGTGTAAAGAAAATCAATAGTTTGCATGCTGTCAGGATTGAACCGGCGTCGCCCGATTGTAAAATAAATGAGAAGTAACCAACGCGCCTACTCACTGAGCTATCGGGACCAGCGGAAACATTCTAACTGATTTAAGTTGTTATGGTAAATTGTACAACTCCTTCATATGTCGATATTCCAGTGATATTATGAGATTATACACGTTACTTTATGTAGCTGGATACACTATATGTTTGCTATGTATGTTTATTGGTGTACATTATCTCCCGTTGGTTGCATTCGATATAATTATTCGGAAAACGAGCCCAAGCTCGGCGAAACCTAGTCGACTTGTAAGCCCATTCGCATACGTTGTTTTGAATAAAATTGGATTCATGTGGAAACGTAAGATAACTGCTTGTTCCTCTATGATGACTAGTGTTTGTATTACGTCGGAAAATTGCACAATAACTCATTCTGACGCTCGTTTCGACCCAAAAACTATACTTGTAAACATGCTCTGAATGCATGGAAAGGGTCGGCCTGATGCGAGTTTGAGTCATAAGTGACGTCACATCTCGGCATCCCGAAAAGCGCGCCAAAAATATGCATATTCGAAAATGTCCGGATGTACAGCATAAAATGTGGAATTTCTAATTCACTGAATTTTTATGATTTTTTGGCTTGGTGGACGTGGAACTAGATAGCAGGATGTAATGTAACATGAATTCAAGCAATATATGTTTTTATTCCCTTTAATTTGTTTAAATGTATAGTGTATGAATTCACTCACAACAGAATGCAGTATTGTAAATGAGATAATATTAATGAATATTATAACGTCTTCATGATGTACACAGGGAGAAAATGTGTTAATTTGTTTCGCATTCCTACATTTCGTGCAATTTGTTTAACAAATGATTAATATGAATTGTCCAGCTCAAGTGTTCGTTTATGTATACTCCTAAACATTTTGTAAATTTAACTTGTTTTATTTTGTTTCCATTTATAATTATTTCTGCATTGTCTGTATTGTATTTTTTCTTTTGGTGTAAATATTATGAAATTAGATTTGTTTACATTAATGAAAGTTTGTTGGTATTAAACCAAGTTGCTATTTTTTTAGTTCTACATTAACCTCTTCAATGAGAGTGTGAAATTTGTGTGAGCATGGAACAAACTTGTGTCATCTGCAAACAGTATTGGCTTTAGAATATTTGATGCATTTACAATATCATTTATACATATATATGATCAAAAGTAACGGGCCTAGAATAGATTCTTGGGGAACGTCACAAGGTATTTTCATACAATCCGATTCTGTTTTGTTATATGACACATACTGTGTTCTGTTATTGAGGTAATTTTTGAATCAGTCACAAGCAATACATCTTATACCATAGCACTGAAGTTTTTGTATTAAAATGTTATGATCTGTTGTATCAAAAGCCTTACTGAGATCACGAAAGATGCCTATGTTGTTTTTGTTGTCAAAGTTGCTTGATATTACATCAACCAAATCACTCATTGCCATATAAGTTGAGTAATTTTCCCTAAAACCATATTGCTTTTTTATATTATGTTGTGTTTGGCTAAGAAATTATGAATCCTATCATACATTAGGTGCTCTAGTATTTTTTATAGGCACGGAAGAATAGAAATTGGTCTGTAATTTACAAACAGTTCAGGGTTTTCACTTTTGTATAAAGGGATAACCTTAGCTATCTTTAATTTGCTGGGAACAATGCCCGTACTAAATGAACTGTTGAAGATGTGAGTTAGTTGATTCACAATTTGTGGTATAACACGCTGAACAATCTATGGATCAATGTTGTTTAAACCACCAGATTTCTTTGAATTGTTACTATGCAGTATGTTAATAATTTCAGTGGGACAAGTTGGTGTCGAGAAAAAGTTTGCTGCATTGTTGTTTATAAAATATGTAGGGTCATGTGCCGTTCGTTTTAGCTTAGCGTTAAGATTTTGGCCAATATTTGTAAAGTAATTATTGAATTCGTCCACTATTACCTTTTTGTCTGTACAATGTACAGTTTCCCTCTGATGTTATACATTTATCGTAAATGGTTGTTTAGGCGTATTCGTAACACATTGGATTTGACATTAGAACAACATCCATATAGATACATACATACATACATATACACATCTATCATATACATCATTACAGCTTTATGGTTACGTGACTTTGGTTAGATGGTGTGAAACGAAAGTAATCGAACATTGTAATTCGGCCTACTTAGGGACTACTACCCTACTTTGAATGAGTCTAATTATTAACTCCTACTGTTTATGTACAATGACGTGCTGCTTATTACAAAAATCAGCAGCGTCAGTAAACTCACAACATCACACCGGATAAGGTAACATGTAATTTGGATGTTAATGCTTACCCATGGCTACTGCAACTTCGTAGTTATGATCCGACTGTGTCTGTGATTCTCGACAACGGCAGCAACAAGGAAGTATAACAAGGGACACATGTATCGCCAACTAGCTTATGACCTATTTTAAACATTGTAGCGCCACCTAGTGACTGTAAGTTAAATCATATACAGTCCACTGCAGACTACGTTACCGGGTCGCGTCTTTGCGATTCACTTATGAAAAACAAACAGGCGCTTTTAAGCCACGTCCAGCGTGCTCGTGATTGGTCGCTAGGGCAAGAAGCGTTTGACACACGTGTCACGCGCGTTTCATTTTGTTTTTCGCGGGGAGACGGCAGGGTTTGTTATATGTTGGCAAAGGGTTATACGTACACAGATTAATTTTACGAACAGGTAGGCAGGGCTATACGTACACAAAATAATTTTACGAACAGGTAGGCAGGGCCTTGCGTATACTTATGTTCATCCAGATTATATTATTTCGCGTTCAATTTAGACTGATACTGATTAGGACAATCGCGAAATACGTTGTTGTCATACTGTTATCTTAAAGGTATTCTACCAATTCGATTGTTTTGCTCCTCGCATTTCTTAGTAATTTCACACAAAAACAGAGGAATCAAGTATTCCCCACTGATATCCTGGTTCGTTTATGCATTCGTATTAGTTCTTTTTTTTTTAATTAATAGAAAAACTGCGAACTCTTTCGTTTTTAGTAAAAACCGGATCCGGTTTTTTGCTTCGATTTTAGCTGAGTACGGACATTGAACTTTTGCGTAGAATCGCGTTCTTGTCTTCTCTTGATCGCGAATTATGGGCGATATTGACCTTTGACCCCACCCTTTGGCGCTGTTGATGTTATGTAATTCCTAGTTTAGGCAATGTGTGGACGTCCACGAACATATCATATGCCATCGACCCGGCAAAATGGGCTAAATTAGACAGACAAAGATAGTACCCACGCATAAAGGTGTATTTCTATTTGGGAACGACTATGGAACGAAACAAAGTAAACAGGAGTTGGCGACAGTGCCAGTCGTCTGTAGCCGTGGGCCGTTGCCCGTGCCGTGGGGTCAGTCACAACATCAACAGATGAGATGCAGCGTTCGCAAAGGTTCTTCCAGACAGGTTAGTAATTTCGAATTGTTCAGCTATAATCACGTATTTTTAGACTATGAATATACGTATTAATGTTGCTTCTACCAAATTTATTTGATTGTTTACCTTTTAGTCATAGGCAATGGCGGTATGGGCGGCCTGGCTGGACCCTGTTTACTATAGACGCTATGGCATATACCTATGTCAATGATAGTGACTATATTATGCCTATGTCGTATATATGGTAGTAGGCTAGTAGCCTAAGTAGGCTTGAGATAATAGTAATAGTGTAAATGCATTATAAATTATTCCTAACGATTATAATTATTGAACCAATAGTAATAGATTGAACAAAGACAATATGTACATAATTTATTAACAACAGTAATATAATAGTAATTTAATTAATCTATTACTTTTATATTTAAAATTACTATTATTGGACATTTAATTGTATGTAGTCTTGGTATGTAATTATTTACAAGGAAAAGAATATGCCAGTAGTTTCACTAGGTTTTTTGATTGCCCCTTCTGTGAGTTTTTGTTATGTTCAGAAAACTAGCGCCCCTCAATACCGTGAAAACTAATGACCATAACATGTATATATATATATATATATATATAAGTAGATATATATATATATATATATAGATAGATAGATAGCTTTTGACCGTTGACATTGGTTGCATTTGGCAGGTGGTCGTTCATTGTATTGCAACTTTTGCAAGTACATTAAAATGATTATTGTTAGAAACAATCAGTGCTGACTATTAATACATGTACTATATTTTCAGAACTCGAGGTGAGTCAACACCACATACAGATTTATGCGTCAAAGCTCTTCACCTTCAGGTAAACGAGTGTTGGCAAATGTGGTTACTCTGTCACCAAACCTGTTATAAAAATTATAAATACAAGCAATAAACAAGTATGTCATAGGCGGATCCAGGCGGGCATGGGGGCACGTGCCCCCTAGACCTTAGGAATTTGGCGTGTCTGCAGATCTTTTATAATGGGCCACGCGACTGTGTCCTCCCAGACCGTTTGAAATGTGTCCCAGTTTAGGTGATAATAAGCTGAAGTTATGGCGTCTTCCGATATCACCACTCCAGTGGAGCGGGTGAAGTTATGGCAGCATGGTAGCGATAAAATTTAGGCTACACCATTTGGTTTGGCTGTCAGTGGAGGTTTGTGTGCCCCCCTGACTCGATTTCTAGATCCACCCCTGAATGTGATAGTTTTGATGTCTGCATGAGGATTTTGCAGTAATGTGTGTCATCGTTAAATTGCATATTGTTGTTAGAAATGCATGTGAATTAAAGTAAAGACAATGTAAAGTAAAAACATGTTACTGAAACTATTTGATGAGATTGACTACAAAATAATGAAAAGCGCAAAATTCAACTACAGGTACAATCACTGCACTTGATGTGTATACTGTAGTAATTTTTAATATCACATACACATCACATGCACATAAAATGCAAAACAATAGAAACAAAATTAAGAAGAGGTCGAACACATGTCAGGTACATATAAAAAACAAACAGATACTGTTATAAAAATTAATTGTTACAAAAAATAGCACTAGTACACGTTATGTCAAATGCTAGTTGTAGTTTATACATGCTTCGTATGTTTACAACTTACAAAATTAGTGAATAAACAATTATGTGTATTTAACAACAATTTTTAATATTGCATCCCCATAAAATGTAAACCGATGAGCAAAAATTACTTAGGAAGATGTTTAGTTGAACAAATGTAATAAGTACATATCAAATAAAATAACTATTATGAATCATACTTGTTTTTTTTAACAAAGAATCATAATTTACGGTTCTTTGTTAAAAAAACATCAATCATATAAAATTCGAACATTTTGTAGTTTATGCAGTGCTCGGTATGTATATTTACAACTCGCAATAATAGTGACTAGACTAGTCAGGGTCATAGCCAAGTGACTGAGAATTACATGTACATTCATTACATGCTACGTTGCTCAGGTTTACTCAGCTATATGAAGAGTACCGGCTACAGACCGCAATATTTGTGTACAAATATTCTTCGCATATTAATTTCAGTGTGGCTGAATGCTTCCCACATAAGTCGAGAAGGTGTTCAATCTGCCAGGGAGTAAAGTGTTTGCTTTGAGCAATCCTGAGGACTGGATACTACACCGTATCAGAACTAACTTTGCACAAGTGTTGTTTATAACATAATTCGTTAATGTGTACAAAGTGAAAATGTAATGTAAATTATTTGTGAAAATATAAACCAGTGATAAAAAAGAATAATTTAGAAATATGAAACGTGGCATGACAAGTATAATAACAGTCCTCATGATACATAGAGAACTTAGACAAATAAATGCTGCTGTCAATGTATCAACTGATTGTTGTTGAAAAATTGAAAAGGCTTTCAATGCCATTACTTCATCACAAACTTGTGTTGTACTTAACAATTACCTTGTGTACGTTGTAAGAACTCAGCTGGCTGCCACTGACTATCAGCAAAGCAAAGACAATGAAACCTTACCACTGTAACAATGCTGGATAATTTATGTATTTTTTCATGGACACTGCTAAAAGTTAAAGTTTAATTGAATACAAATACCATGTACACTGTATTGTTGACTTTTGATAAATGTGTCATCACATATAAAATATAATACATGTCAGAGCCATGCTAATTGTCACTTTGTCTCCGGTATAGATTGTATCGTTTTGTTGTTATATATGTAAAGTAATTTCGGACGCGTGTTTTATAAAGACGACTGGTTTATTTGAACATCTCCATGCAGACCCGCTACACGAGGCTCGGTCAAGGACTCCTGAAATCACGTGATGGTGTCACCTGTCTAAACTATGCCAAGTTAGTGGGAACATAGAAATACAGTAGCGCTACCTAGCGATTATACTAAATTTAAATGACATATCGCCACATAGATAGATGCGGATGTACATCAAAATGTCAGGAAGCTGGTATGCAGTACCATCGAAGACAGCGAACACATACAGTGATGTCATCGATATCCAAACCGAAATAGTTCATCGAAGAATGCTCGACACTGAACCTTTCTCACAGCGTTGAAAGTTGTTGCCCGAAGACTCATGCTATATCTGCCAGACCCTAGCACCCACCGTTCCATCACAAACTGCAGAGCTAGTCAGGCGTCACCATATTCGTATGTCGAGCAACCTGCATTCTACATTGGTTTTTAGTCAGTCAAGCTAACTGACTGACCTGGAAGCCAGTGTACACCCCATCGGCACTGGGGAATCTGTCACGGATGCAACACACGACACAACTGGGATCAGTCGATGGACATTCACATGACAAACCAATACTATGCACCATGCTGCATGGCTGTAGAATCTTGTCCGAGATCCTGGACAAATGCAACTGCCCAGTATGCCATATTAACTTGGAGAACTAGTGGTACTAAGCACACTAGTCCGATCTCCTGTAAAGAAAAGCATATATTCAGTAAACAAAAACAGGTATCATTGTAGTGTTGGGAGTAAATAATTATGGAATGTTCATTGTCCTAATCAGTAAATATTTTTTTAATAATAAAAAAAAGTTTCATGTGTGACCTGCAGCATTTCACAAGAAAACCAGCAGCAAGAAATATGCTACTACAGCTGCATCTATACATGTTGACATCTTAGGAACAGTCAGTGTTTTCCGAGTTGTTCCGGAGGAGGGAAGGGGTGGGTTGATACAGCATACAGACATTAGTAGAATATGCTCTTTTTTAAAACGGTGAAACAATTTTAATATTTTTTCTTTACAAGGTGTTCATTGTCATTGCATGAATTAAAAATTGTTCAATTTCATTACAGTGATGCCTGATCTTAGTCAATATTATAGACTGATTTGAATTCTGCTAATCAGTAAAACATCAGTAAAGCACACTTATAGTTTTTGTTTTGTTTTCAGTATACAAATTCATGTCAGTGTCTGCCATGGGTAACTACTACACATATTCATGTTTGACATTTTAAGGTTTTGCCTGAGGTTGAATGGTCAAGGTGAATGTTGGAAATGACAAAATGAGGTGTATTTCTGATGCTAACGGTATATTTTCCTCGCCAAGTAATCAAAGGTTCATAACATGTATGTTTACCTTCTTCAAAAATTAAAAATTTATTTTATAAACTTATTTCTGAGTCATCGTCATGCTAAATACTTTTAAAGGTGTATTAATATGTCTGTGCTGATACACCGTGGGTATAATATAAGTGCAGAAGTCAACTTAGTTTTCCATGTCCAAGATGTTATTACTAAAATGTGCATGAAAAAAATGTATATGTAAATGTGCACATAAATTTTTTTTTATAACTTATACGTGGTTGATTGTTATAAATTTCAAATTACCTGGATTGATCAAATGTGGGCCTCCCGCAAACTATGTATCCTCCCTGTGTCTGCCTGACCCAGGTGACCGCCTTAGCTCCTCTTCTGCCTCCTCTCATTCCCATTCTTGGGTTGCAGTGTGGCCTCTAGCGACATCATAATTCAAGTTACGTATTATGCATTCATATATTGCTGTGGTGATAATATATACACATATTGGTAAATACACAAGAATAGCTGGCATATGTCAGTTGAAAGGTATCACAGGATACCAATTACATAAACTATAGCCAGGCACCAACGACCACGGCGGAAACAAGTGCGAGCATTATCTTGTGTAATCCTTATATGTGGTGTACTCTAGCTGTATTTATAGTTTATGTATTTACACGTTTACATTTTTATATTGAATAAATCATCACCACCATCATGGTTGTCATATAAAAAATCTCAGTTATTTTGCATGAACTGCAATGCAAATCAACAACTTTCTGCAGTAATAGTATCAAAATGTGAGATACAAAACACTGTTTTAATAATTATAATCTCCAGTATAATACTCCCGTGTTTGACGTTCTGCTGTACGAATTTACGGATGTTCCCTTACTAAGTTACTTGCACGATCAACAGTTACTTGCCTAATCAAAGCCAAAGGCTAATGCCAAACCAATGACTGTTACTTGTCATTTCGCATAACATAGCTTATTAAAAACATCCTACGTAACCAAATACAATACATATCAAATATTATGCTCGTTGTCACAGCCTCTGACTGAATCTCTGGCTGATATATTATATGGTCACCGGGTCATGGACATGGACCTGGACTATGGAGCCTGGAGGCTGGTGACTGGCTTAGGCTTAACCTAGGCTTAGGGGAAGTTAGGCTTAGTTAGAAGTTAGAGTCAGCCTCGAGTCGAGTGTAGGCGTTCGCAAGTTCCAATTCTCGTTGAATTAATACACGGCTACGCTTTCTTGTTGCTAACTGCGATAGTGTAATACGTACCTTCGTACAACCACTTTGGAATCTTCATCTTGATACACCATTGCAGGGAACATTTTGTTTAGTATCGCGTCGCGATTCGCGATACAAGTTACACAGATCGCTACACAATACTAAAACGCATCGCGTAAAATCACGAACCATATTTGACGATAATAAAATGTCCGTATGCTAGTTTGTACCTAATCAAATATAGGTATTAAGTACCAAACGAAACCTTCGTCTCATTATTACAGTATGCAAAGTTGCGTCACGTTTCCGGTCTGTTTAACAGCAGCCGTCATCTTTATCCACGTGGTGTCGCCACAGTCGCACACAAAACGATGTCAAGTTCACGGTTGTGGTTCGTTTATGGAAAGTGAAAATGGCAGCCACTAACAATCTCGTGTTTAGGAGTAGTCTTAGTGGTAGACGAACTATACAAGCAGTTCGCTTTACCACAGCGAAAAAAGGCAAGAGGCAGATCTAAGCCATGGCTTCAGTTAGAAGCGAACGAAGGATATATGTTGAAAATGTGGTGTTCATCGTGCAAGACGTACGATTACAGCGATGGTTGCTCAGTGACATCTGATACGGATAGTCATCACACATGACTTTTGTGCGACACTGTTCAGTATTATGTGTACATCAATTGAATATGTAATGACTTTTGATTTATTGGTCCTGTCAAATAAAAACTGGTAGCAGATGCCAGCTTTTGCTGTAATATTTATAGGTTAAATAAGTTTATATAATAAAATACGATAGTTTTTTTTCCAAAAAAATGATTTATATCTTACTTGAATTAAAAAATTGCTACACAAAATGTGCAATTGCTAATCAATTCCCAAACTGATTAGCAATTGTTGCTGATCAAAATTTTCAAAACAAAATGTTCCCTGCATTGTAACACCAAAGCACGTGTGTGTTATTGTTTTCGAATGCGTGGGATGCCGATCTCGCGTAAAGCACGTGACCGAAATGGCGCAGGAGGTCGACAGCGCAATTGGTTTTCGCCAGCTATACCCGGTGTAACGACAAATCTGTTTTTACGATTAAAAAAACAAGTACGTATTTTTTTATTAAGCCGACTGTGCGCAGTAGTTAAACTATTCACACATTACAGATCTGGACCCAAAAGAACCGGATTGGCGATGGACAAACGAATTGGTTGAGGACCTTTAACACATTGTAAACACGAAGCAAATAGGTGCAATGTGGAACAGCAATTACTTTTGCGTTTATATAATAACATTCTAGAACATGCACACAACTAATAACTAATTAATTTGACTTTAATCAAGCTAACATATTATTCTCAATATAATAATGTAATCGCGGTCTTCACGTTTTACAACGAATATTTGCGGTGGGATAGATGTAGAATTATTAGAATGTTGTTCATTTGGAAGAAGGATATATGTGGAAATATTTATAAATGCTAGCCATCTAATGTGTTGTAAGTTGTATTCGACACAGATAATCTACAAATTGTCAAAACACATTTGGTGCTAAAATATTTGAGATTTTTTTTAAGTTAATTAAATATATTTTAGTAAAAAATAATAAATATGTAGATGTATGACATAATGTATGCTGAATATAATCCTGCAAGAATTGTGATATAGTCGTTCACTCACGTACCCATTTGGCATGTTTACTGCTGAGCTCGACTCCACTGGGCATTTCCTTACATCCGTATGCCCATGCAGATATTTACAAACGTACACAAGCATACTTAGCTATAATTAAATATGTAAATATCATATGGTAATTGGGCTGTACTTTGCTCAGTTCGCAAAGTGAAAGAGTATCAGTAATGGTGCATAATTGCAATCCCATTTATTTAATAAAACATTTGAAACCGTGTGTAGAGTGTGTATTAAACATACCCCAATTATATTACATGATCACAGTGCACATGCATTATATAAAATATAATTACTAGAATTTAAATTATTTGAAAACAAAAGTATGGTATGTTTTAAATATACATGCATTAATGTGGTGTATGTGAATTGCATACTTGGGTAGTGTATAAGTAACTATGCCTACGGTATCATCGTTTCATTACTAGCATCAAACCAACTGTATAAAAGACTATACATATCTCAATTAGTATGCATAGTATATATTGTATGTGACTGTCACACGAATAACATAATTTTGCACTTATTGTCATAGGAATGTGCCAAATTAGGCTTGTTTTTATGTCACTCATGCTGTTAGAATAAAGTTACTTGCATAAGTAAGGCCCTAACGACAATTGAATCCTGGCCGCGCTGGGCATGCTTCTGCGGTGCTCCCATCTCGCGGCGCCTGGATAATCGAGGGTAGTGTAGTCTCGCTTAACTGATTCTCGCCTGGCTGCGTGACTTCGCCGGGAAGAGAGTCTGATTTAGAAGCCCCAGTTGGCAAATCTATCCTCCAAAATGTGTATATATTATGTGTTTTCGATAACGGAATGAAATTACGAACTATTGCAAGAAATAGTATTATACAAAATAAAAAGTATCTTAAACTAAATGAACATAAACAAAAAGTTTCGAGTACTCTACGGGATTCGAACAGAGAACCCTAAAATATTTGTCCCACACGCTACCTACTTAAAGGGATTCTCTGTAAGCTAATATACATTCGAGGTGTACTGTATCAAAAGGTATTAATTTCTCATCATAAGTAATTTCTCAGCTGCTTATGTTTTGCATGTTTATGCATAATTTGGGTGTTATCTGCGCAAAAAGCCAATAAACAATTTTGTTTACACGAATCATTTTGAGCTTGTTGCCTCGTGGATGATTAATTCTGCAACCCGAGTATAATGAATATTCATGTACGCGCAGTGACCCACACAAAGACCGGTGACGTCACACACACACAGCTAACATATCGTTCCGAGGTGGGGTAAGACCGCATTAAGGATTCGTCCGCCATTACCGACCGAAAGAGTGCCCTTGACAGTACCGTTTTGGTGTGATGTGTGAATTTGTTCGAGCACTTTGACATGGCACATGTTAGTCCAGTGAATACTGAATGTACTATTGCATTAGATTGTTCACGAGGTAGCAATAAATATACGCTAGTCGCTCGCATATTCGCACAGTGGCTAGTGGCAGCGAGCACCAATATTTCAAAACCCGTCACCAGATTGGGGTGAAATTGATGGGTGTCAGGTTTGCGTGGATTTTTCTGAAAAATGAGGTATGAGAATTTCACGAGTTTTCCACAGCACTTGTGTCATTGGAGGTTAAACATGCTGTGAAATTTTCAAGAAAATCCTAAGACAAATTTTGCAGGAAATAATGGCCGCCTATGTAAAATTGAAATGTGGTCTTACCCCATTCAAGCAATGGTGTCGTGTAGATAAACTGGTGTGTACGGATGGTCGAGTACTCTGCTCTGTACCGGTAACGGAACCGGGGAATTCTGAGAAGGGAATAAAATGAAAATATTAAATTTGGAAGTTGAATCTTTGTCCATCTGAGTAAATCTGATCGAACTGAAGGACATAACATTGGCGACGAGGTAAATTAAATATTGTACGAACTGTTGGCGAAATCGCGATGGATGAAAAACAACATGTAATACCGACATTCAACCCTTTTCGGGAGCCGGCAACGATTGGTCCACGATGGCAGCGCTGGTTATCCAGTTTCGAACTCTTCGCCGACGCAAAGGGCTAATCTGCGATGATCTATGTGAGGGCGCAAGTGCGGATGAACGTCAGCGTGATCGACAGACATAGCAGCGTAGGAGAGCGTTATTACTACACCAACCGGGAGCTGGTGTTCAAAAGATATTCGTTACACTGCCTAACACTGGTCAGCGCTATGATTACGCGGCAGCTGTCACGGCGCTGAATGCGTATTTTGTTCCACAAGTGAATTCAGCATTTGCGCGGCTGACGTTTCATCAGGTTGAACAACGACCGGGAGAAACTGTGCAGCAATTTTCAACACGGTTACGTTCAGCGGCGAAGGACTGTGAGTACGGTGCTGACCTGGAAAATAAAATGAGAGACGCTGTCCTAAATAAATGCGAATCGGTGTACGTCAAACGGAAATTGCTCGAAGAAGGGCAGGGCTTAACACTCGCCAGAACATTGCAAATTGCCCAACAATGTGAGAGTGTAGAGTCACAGCTATCAGCCATGTCACTCAAGAACGACGAGGTTGAACATGTCAACAGAGTGTCACGTGATAACACATCGTGGGACAAAGGGGAAAGGCGACAAACCAGCAGAAAAAAGTCACCACCTGCTACAGATGCGGCAACACAGGACATCTTGCTCGTGATCCTAAATGTCCAGCCAAAGGCCAGTCGTGTCATAACTGTGGGGGAAAAGATAATTTCGCAACCGTGTGTCGCACAAAAAAAGAAGCGTCAACCTCATAGATGACGATACCCGTAACAACCCCGACTACGCGTTTTGTCTGGAGAGCGGAAGTGAAGGTGACTCCAACGTGCTACAGGTGGAAGTGGGAGATGTGCTGTTGAGAATGCTTGTCGACTCCGGTGCCACGAGCAATATCGTCGACGAGGGGACATGGGAGGTTTTAAAACGGCAACAGGTGAAGTGTGAATCTCGCGTAGCCGTGGATGGAAATAAACTATACGCCTATGCATCAGACGCACCTCTATAAGTGAAAGGCAGCTTCACCTGCTAGGTCAAGGCCGGCAAGCAGACTGGGGAGGCAGATTTCCTAGTTGTGAAAGGTAGAGGCATCCCGCTGCTCGGAAGGAAGACGGCTACACAACTGGGAGTGTTGAAGGTTGGAGTTGGTGTTGCAGCTAGCTGTCTCGGATGTCGCAAGCAACTTGAAGCTGAACTACCCAGAGGTGTTCGAGGGGATCGGGAAACTGAAGAGTAGGCAGATCACCCTACACATCGACCCTGAGGTCAAGCCGGTCGCTTAGCCCCTAAGACGCATTCCCTTCAACCTGCGGAACAAAGTTGATGATAAGATCAGAGAGTTGATGGCACATGGTATCATCGAGGAAGTCGACGGCCCCACCCCATGGTTAAATCCTGTGGTAATTGTGCCGAAATCGAACGGCAGTGACATTCGCCTGTGCAACGATATGAGGAGGGCTAATGAGGCGATCATTCACGGGAGGTATCCCATACCAACAGTTGACGAGTTGCTGCAGAACATGAATGGGTCTAAAGTGTTCAGCAAGGTGGACCTCAAGTGGTGTTACCACCAGTTGGAACTGTCACAGGAAAGCAGAGACATCACCACATTTGCCACACACTCTGGGCTCTACAGATACAAGCGATTGTTGTTCGGTGTGTCATCTGCTAGCGAACACTATCGGCATGAGATAGCAGCTGCCCTTGCTGGTATTGAGGATGTCGAAAACATCAGTGATGATATCGTCATTCACGGACCGGATGAAGAGACGCACAACCAACGACTACACGTTGTCATGCAGCGACTGAGAACGTGTGGACTGACAGTCAGTGCAGCCAAGTGTCAGTTTAATCTGGATCGGATCGTGTTCATGGGAATACTCCTGTCGCAGAACGGAATCGGGCCAACAGAAGATCGAGTCAAAGCAGTGGTGGAAGCGTGGGAACCGGAAAATGCATCAGAGACACGCAGTTTCCTGGGACTCGTATGCTACAGCAGCAAGTTCATCCCGCAGTTCTCATCGATGTCCGAGCTACTGAGGAGACTCACCAAAAAGCACGAACCGTTTGTGTTTGGAGAAGAACAAAAGCGTGCTTTCAAACTACTCAAGGAGAGCATTGCAGAAGCGATCACACTGGCATACTTCGAAAAAAACGCGCCTACGCAGGTTATCGCGGATGCAGGTCCTGTTGGACTTCGTGCAGTTCTCGTTCAAAAACAGGGTGGCAATCTGGTTCCGGTGTGTTCCGCTAGTAGAGGACTAACCGGATGTGAACAGAGATACTCGCAGACAGAAAAGGAAGCGTTGGCGTTGGTCTGGGCTTGTGAAAGGTTTCATGCCTACGTTTATGGTATGAGGTTTGACCTGGTCACTGATCACAAGCCATTGGAGGCAATATACAGTCCGCGCTCCAAGCCGTGTGCTCGAGCAGAAAGGTGGATGCTACGGCTACAACCGTATGACTTTCGTGTCGTGCACGTCCCTGGACCACAGAACATTGCTGATCCTCTGTCCCGTCTTGTTGGCGGCAAAAGTGGACAAGCAGTCAAAGCACATGAAGCTGATGATTACGTGAGGTTCGCTGCGGTTAGTGTTACACCGAGAGCGACGTCGACGCGTGAAGTAGAGGAAGCTTCTGCAAATGACGAGGAGCTACAAAACGTGAGAGACGCAGTAGAAACAGGCAACTTCGGAAAATGTCGAGCATATATGCCAATTGCAAGTGAACTGTGTGTCATTGGCCAGTTGGTTCTGCGTGGCACGCGAATTGTGTTGACATCCAAACTGAGACCAGCAGCTCTAGCACTTGCGCATGAAGGTCACTTGGGTGTCGTTGGGACTAAGACGATGCTACGCAGCAAAAGTTTGGTGGCCGGCAATGGATCGAGAGACGGAGCGACACTGCCGAACATGCTATGGATGTCAGTTGGTGGCGAGGCCAGATCCGCCGGAACTGTTGAATCCGACACCACTACCTGACGGGCCGTGGATCGATATCGCAAACGATTTGATGGGGCCGCTCCCATCAGGCCATTCTCTGCTAGTGGTAGTGGACTATTTTACTAGATACTACGAAGTCGATGTTCTGCAATCCACTACGGCCGAGAAGGTGATTGACAGCCTTGACGAAACCTTCAGCCGACACGGTTTGCCAGTTACCATAAAATCTGACAACGGTCCACAATTCAAGTCAAAAGAGTTTGAAGAATACTGCGCTGAAAACAACATCACGCACCTGAGGGTAACTGCTAAGTGGGCACAGGCGAACGGTGAAGTAGAGCGCCAGAATGCGTCACTGCTAAAAACGTATCAGGATTGCACAAGCTGAAGGGAAACCCTGGAGGAAGGAGCAGCGAAAGTACCTGACTCAGTACCGTAGTCTACTCAATCGCAAGCTACGAGACAAGCTACCTGACATTGGATCGAGTCCTGTGGTAGATCACGACTTACGAGACAGAGACAGCGAAATGAAGGGCAAGTCAAAAATATACGCGGATGCGCGACGAGGTGCTTGCTACTCTGAGGTAGACACGGGCGATAGGGTGCTGGTTCAGCAGGAGAAAACCAACAAACTGAGCACTCCTTTCAGCCCGAACCCATTCACTGTTGTCAGCAAAACTGGGAATAGTCTGGTGATGAGGCTGATGACAGGGTCCGGTATTCCCGCAACACTAGTCACGTGCGGAAGTTCGTGGAACCCGAGACTGAGAACATCCGCAGCGACGCGAGAGCGATAGACGCGTTGACTACACTACAAGCGCCAGCTGCAGCACATTCCACCGAGTCTCCGAAAACGCCGATGAAGCAAGTCGCGTCTCCGAGGTGCCCATGCGAGAGGAGAATTCCGAAGCGATATGAAGACTTCGTATGCGAGTAGACGATTCATGCAATAGACTGCTTCAATACGAACTATGTCATGATTCATTATGAACTCTGTTATGTTGTAGCATAGCGGACGCTCACACAACGTAGATGTTTTGTTATTAGTTAGATGTTTTGAAGTTATCTAAGAAAAGGAGGGATGTCGTGTAGCTGAACTGGTGTGTACGGATGATCGAGTACTCTGCTCTGTACTGGTAACGGAACCGGGGAATTCTGGGAAGGGAATAAAATGGATGACATTTAAATTTGGAAGTTGAATCTTTGTCCATCTGAGTAAATCTGATCGAACTGAAGGACATAACAAATGGCATTGTAAATAAGCGTTTTTAAAAAGTCCCCGTTTCCCCACTTAGTTGAACCGAAACATAAAAATGTGCGATTCGTACGTTCACAGACTGTTTTTAATGCTACAGCTACGATTGTTAGTAAACCTAGCTGGCATGTCACCATTCAATGTAAACGTTTAGATCTACACTCTAGTATACATAAGTTTTTATTCATGAATATATTTTAAAATATATAATAATAGATCAGATCAAGTCGCGCTGATTCATGTGAATAGCACATTTCATAATAATAGTACTCGCTAAAAACAAATTAAACATTTATTTTTGACATGTTACTTTACCGTTACTGTACACTTTTAACGAGAATGGCCCATATGTATCATTATATACAACATGAATTATTAGAGCAAGAATAAAGGAAAATATACAGTGCACTTTGGATAAGGTCGAACTTCCAGGGACCCATGACTGATTGATTGATTGATTGAATACTGATAAGTGGAATTTCTGAGAACTATAAAATTATCAGAACGTCCCCTTAGTGGGACCTTTGCCCTGGACCAAAGAAACGATTGACTTAACTTAGCGAAAATTCACTTATGTGAGTTCGAGTTATTTGGAGTGCACTGTATATGACCAATGCATACAGGTAATTATGTAGAAGCAAATTAAAAGTTGGCCAAAGTAATGGATTGGGATTTTAGTCTGACTGAATCAACATAACAAGGTTCTCTTGTATTTCTTTTCCATCTAGCCAGCTGTACACTTGGTGATAAGTCCCATAATCCAATATCTAAACCGAAGTAATCTGAACAGTGTTGAGTTAGTTAACTCTTATTTAGGCTCAGTTTCCTAAATTCAACTTTGTTCATTTGCAGGAACATTGGAAATAGCTGAGCTGATGGAAAGAGGAAATAGAAGAGCTCTAGTTAACATTGCCATTAATTGGACAATGGGTCACCTGACATAAGATGATGTCTGACTTTGTTCTGCCCCATTCTGTTCTGTGCGACATCTACTGGGAAGTTGTACCACACTTCGAGTTTCAAATGGTTGTGTGCATCTGATAACTTTGTGTATCAAAATGTATAGCAGTGCTATTAATAGGACAACATGTTAATTGACACAGTAATGAAGAAGATGTCTGACTTTGTTCTGCCACATTAGTTCCGTGTGGCTTCTGCTGAGAATATGTACATCACTACGTTTCAAATGGATTTGTGCAACCGATCGATGTGTGCATCCAAATGCACAACATCCCGTCATTATGATGCAAAGTAGGAGTACATAATAAAAGTTATGCTTTCTTATGCTCATCATGTTTGGATTGTGTTCTACATCATATTCTTCAAAATTTGTTGAAACAAGTCTGTGTTAAGTGAATTATACTATATGTGTTACTTTTAAAGTTTTGTAATTTTATAACTTTATTTCAATCATACAATGGCCATTTTTTTTGTTATCGAAATAGGAGTTCGACAGAAACAAATTCAATATATTTTACTCTAAATGATGCAATATATTTTTATATTTTGTCGACAATAATGTTACGCTCTTTATAGATCTACATTTTCAAACTGAAAGTTAACCTTATGTGGATAAGAAAGTACATAACCACCTATTCTATTTCAATACCGCAAATTTGTTAGTGATGTATAATGTATTTATAATGCTTACGGAAATAACAGCTGGATTTATGGTGCACATAAAATGGTTTAATTATTGAATGTTTCTCGGCTTCAGTAAGTTTTTGTTATCCAAACGTTTCATTAAAACTTCACTTGAAAATGTATAGCCAGATGTATCTAGTAAAAAAGAAACATGATGTTACCATAGTTTTTATATTCCAACAAAAACAATGCCAATCATTCAATATGACG
>CM034531.1:52507871-52578082 GCA_020002185.1 Paraescarpia echinospica
GATATTAATAAGTTGCGCCATTAACATACGTTCCTGTCTAATTGAAAGGTTTGATGAAAAGTACAGGAAATGTAAAACATCACTTGGCCGTCTGGTCAACGTTTACGTCATCCACGTTCTTTTCGCGCAGTTGGGCTTGTTTTAAGTGCAGACACGATACACAAGTGACAGTTGTGATTTGGGGGTTTTAGGCTTCTCGCTAGCACGTCATATACAGCTCTTGTTTTTTGTCTTGTAGAGAGGGCCCTACACTCATATGCAACCATATGCATGTAATTTGACTGTTTTCGGTATATTTCCTCTTTCTATATTCAATCAACTAACTATGTATTTAATTATTCGCAAGATATTGATTATACGTGAATGTGACATGTGCATGACCATTTTTTTCTAGTCACATCTAAGTTCACCTACTTCATCAATGCGAATTGCATCAAAATAAAGTTGTTTCTGATGGTGTCTTCCAGCCAAAAAAAATTCTATGGACGAGTGTGTTAAGGAGAAGTTTGTGAAAGGCTGTGTGCGTGCGAGTGAGCGTGCGCATGTGACTATGTGCGTGTATGCAATGCTAAAAATGATTCAAAATGC
This sequence comes from Paraescarpia echinospica, assembly GCA_020002185.1. Classification (NCBI taxonomy): domain Eukaryota; kingdom Metazoa; phylum Annelida; class Polychaeta; order Sabellida; family Siboglinidae; genus Paraescarpia; species Paraescarpia echinospica. The sequence goes on from CM034531.1 coordinate 52,508,460, forward strand.
AAGCGTAGATGGCGCTCAACTATAGTGAATAACCTAGTCACAATTTACATAGGGTCTACTGCCCGTGAATAAAAAGAAACAACTTAAAATAGTTTAGTTATATATATATGCATCGGAACCGGACTTGGGGGGACTGAACCGAAATATTTAGGTGGGGGCTTGAGATTGAGATTAGATTAAACTCCCTTATATTTAGAGTCACGTGGTTGTCTTGTGTGTCTCAGGGAGGACGAATATGAGTTTTCTCTTCGTAAAAACCCGTGAGGATGTTTTAATTGCACATACTTGCACGTGTACTTAATTTTATGCCCCATTTTATGATTTTGTGGGTTTGTTTGGGTTTGATTTTTTTGGTCTTTGTGCAGACAAAATATGTGACCTGGCAACACTGTTCATAGCAAAATGTTTAGCGTTTAATGATACATTTTACAAAGACAAATTAACATTTTACATACAATATGTCATCAGTAGCGTTACTTCATGTCCTCTAGTTCAAGTTCGCCACTTATGACATCTATTGCGCTTAGGCGGTGACACGTGGTACAAGCCATCGGTACAGCTCGATCGCTTCCTGGACGACTTGCGGCTTGTTTCGTCCATGTTGATCCAGCAGCCCCTGGAAGACTCGTTCAGTGTCAACACGACAGCCTGAATCACGGGGTTTCCTGCACATCGTCTTCACGTTTCTGGTGTCTTCCTGATCGACTTCGACTTTGTAGTCGACAGTACCTGCAGCGTTATGAACAACTTAGTAAATGTTTATAACGTGCATTGTGCAACAGAACAAATGTTTCAATCAAACGAAGGGAACACAACAATGTAAACGTAATAATATCAACGTTTGTATATAAACACATTGCTTAAGTCGATGCTGCCTGGAAAATGATAGCCTTGTTTAAAACTACACACAGCTTGTCTGGAGGTGTTCACATGTGTGTGTGGTGTGTGGTGTGCGGTGTGTGGTGTGTGGTGTGTGGTGTGTGGTGTGTGGTGTGAGAGAGGGGAGAGAGAGAGAGTGAGTGTGTGTGTGTGTGTGTGTGTGAGAGAGAGAGAGAGAGAGAGAGAGAGAGAGAGAGAGAGAGAGAGAGAGAGAGAGAGAGAGAGAGAGAGAGAGAGAGAGAGAGAGAGAGAGAGCGAGAGAGTGAGAGAGAGAGAGAGAGAGAGAGAGAGAGAGAGAGAGAGAGAGAGAGAGAGAGAGAGAGAGAGAGAGAGAGAGACAATATTCAATTTATTTTACATACTGTAATGATGTACATACATTGGTTTGCTTAATGGTACTGTTGTGATTTAGAAAAAGTTCCTATCACTCCGCTAGGGATCTTTGGGATGAATACAATTATTAAATATGTACGTCAAATATGCCTTATACGTATGTGTGCAAATTGCATAGCATTAATGTACATCAATTTAAATGCTACGTTACCATAAATCTCTGGCAAGAAATACAGCAGGTCTGGTTTTCCTCGGACGACCGTGTCGCTTGTGCGTCTTACGCTGAGATGGTGCTGATTCCACTCTCTAGCAATCTGGTCGAGGTCGACTAGAATCAGCTGGGTGAAGCAAAATCGCAAGCACTCCCTAAAATGAACGAAGCTGCTTGAATTGTATTGTAGAATTAAATCAGGTCTACCAATATTGTGCATATGTCTTGTTTAAAAAAAAAACTGTTGTAAGTAATACATGCTGTATAACACTGCGTAAACAATTATGTAAGTTAGTGTTTCTGGGTCCTTGCTTTGAATTGCTTATGCTAGTTACCCCGTTCGTTTGCAAAAAGACTCACGCTGTTTCAGAAGTGTACAAAATACTGCTTACATCTTAATATCATCGTCGGTTGAAATGATTCCTTGAGACTCGAAGTCTTTCATCAGATTTATCCACCAGTCCATCCCACTGCGTCGAAGCGACAGCCACCAACGTTCAATTCTCTGAAAAAGACATTTAAAATATACATCATGTTCCCACTGTAATTATGAAACAACTAATCGAAAATTAAAACGTGTGAAGGTAATTAGTATTAATATGCATACATTTGATACGGTACATACCCATGTAAAAAAATTATGTTATATATATATATATATAATTAAATTTGTATATGTGTATGTACCGTATCAAATGTATGCATATTAATACTAATTACCTTATATATATATATATGTATATATATATATATATAGGTAGGTATGTAGGTAGGCAGGCAGGCACGCAGGCACGCAGGCAGGCAGGCAGGCAGGCAGACGGACATACAGACAGCCAGACAGACAGGCAGACAGACAGACAGACAGATAGATAGATATATACTATTTAGGTGTATACACCTGGTTTCTATGGGAACTCCCATACACCACACTGCTGTCTCGCACCATGCCATCCAAGTGGTCCCATCTGAAGGCTCGTTGTATGCCCTCCATGAAGACGTTCTCAGTTCCCCGATCCATCCTGATACACCGTGGCACGGCTGTAACATGCGCATCTCACCAATTAAGTGGTACGATTCCATCACTTTTTATTTGTTCATACATACATACATACATACATACATACATACATACGTACATGCATACATGCATACATGCGTACATACGTACATAAGTACATACTTACATACGTACGTACGTACGTACATACGTACATCCGTAGATACGTGCATGCGTGCATTCGTGCATGCGTACATACGTACATACATACATGCATACATACATACATACATAAATACATACATACATACATACATACATACATACATACATACGTACATGCATACATGCGTACATACGTACATAAGTACATACGTACATACGTACGTACGTACGTACATACGTACATACATATGCTATGCTAGTGAGTATGTGCGTGCGCGTGTGTGGTTTACATGTATTTTGCATATGTAAATGCCAATAAAGAACACGTTACCACTGATGTCCTCCACAAACTCTATGAAATGGTGGGCCGCAACATAGGGATCTTTGTTGGTTCTGCCCACCTTGAGCCATAGTATTTTCCTGGAGAATCTGAATCAGCACATCTAGTTTAATTCCATGACACACTTGAACCGCATACATAAAACTATATATATAAATACATATATATATATATATATATTATTCACATATCTATCAGCCAATGTATTCGGCTGACCACTAGGTTATTATTCAAGTAGTGTTGTTTTGCATCTGACTTTACAAGTAAAATTAAAACTGACTCCAAAACACCCCAAAACTCTTCCATACACAGTAGGCCTATTGCGTATGGGTGGTTTGGTTGTCGCAAAGTACCTAAGAGGAAATAAATTGTCACTGTGGCGTCACCTACAGAGTGAAACATATTTTCCTTACACATTTGATAACAGAAGAGGGCAGCGTGGTTAGTCATTACATAAACACATCATTAAACATGCCAATAAAAAACAAACTGGCCTCACCCGTATATTGCTCCGTGTATTGCAAAACCAAACGGCTTTAGCTTGTCGTACCCATCAGTGTGAATGAGATAGTTTGGGCCTTTGCTATAATATTGCCTCCGGGAAAATTTGTTTATCCTTCGCTCGGATACCCTTTCTGGGTCCATTATTTGTAACAATGTCATTACCGTGTCCCTGTAAATGAAATAAACTATCATAAATAAATTCACACATACGTAGATGGAGCTTCACGTCACTTAGTTACAGTATGCCCTTCAGTAGCAGGTACATATCAAAATTAGTGCTGTCACGGTAGCGGCAAACTTTGCGCTCACATTTACGTCCGACTGACAACCAAGGTTTCAGCTCAGGTTTAGAACACGTGTTGCAACTGTAGGAAAAGACTTCGTATAATCCCAGGACAGTAGCCACATGAACTGAGAATATAAGTTATTATGCTAATAAGATTATATTACGATTTAAAATGTCCATGTTATTTACAATGGAAGATAAAAATTAGATGAAAATAAAAACTGTCAAACGTTTTTTGCTGTGTACGTCTTATGCCACATTAGAATCTCCGCCAATAGTACCACACCTGTGGTCATAGTGGTCATGTAATTAAACTAAATGAAGGATAACATATGGAGTGTTATATATACTACTGCTAATATTCTCTGAATAAAATTGTTGTTGCTAAACACTGGACACACCTTAGCACCATCAAACCGTGGAGGTTGCGTAGTCGTTCTGTCATGCTCCTGTAGCCCAAACAACGTCCACTTCCTTCCAACTCGTGCTGAAACAAGTATTATGTGGAAAAGAGATTGACGTAATGTATATATATATATATATATATATATATACACACATATATATATATTGTTGTAAACAAACAAACACACCCATTAAAGATAGTGTATCATTAATATGGTTTTGCGTAAATGTGGTAAATCGTTAAAGGGATGAATTATACTTTACTCTCATAACAACAAAGCGCCTCTATTTAATTAATTGATGCATATTGCATAAGCAGGTTAGCACATTCAACAAGACAACTATTCAACTGTGTACATTTATTGGTAGACGTGTGTGATATATTTCATATTTTCGTAGTGATGATTCAATTTGTTATCGCAGAATATACCCTAAAACATTGTGCTATTTTCTTCGATATGATGCTAAACAGAAACAATTACACCTTCCGTTTATATGTGTATTGTTTCAAGGATGTACTAGAATATAGAAGATCATGAAGAATTCAATTAATACTGAATTGCTATTCATATTTTTGACATATTCAAATACATTTAAATTCTACTTCATTTACGAACTTTCCTTTTACTTCTTGTGTTACATAAATATATTTTTTTATTATTTCCAGTAGCCGTGAACATGTGCAACATAGACATGAGTACTTATTTACACATGAAAGTACCTGCATTGCTGTTGCAACCCTAGCGTAGTCAACTACTTGTCTGCGCCTTAAGCCAAGTCTTTGTAGAAGGCGTTTTAACGTCCGCACACTGCATAACATTAAGTGGTTTACATACACATCTTGCACTATGCCCGCTTGCTATTAAGTAATTGTGCTTATTGAATGCATTATTTATTTTACTATAACTCTCGCTCTTCCACTCTTCCCTCTCTACCTATCTCCCTCTCTCCTTCTCTCCCTCTCTCCCTCTCTGCATGCATCTCTCCCTCCATTCCTACCACCCTACCCTGGTGCGCGTGTGCATGTGTGTACGTATGAATGTATTGAGTTTGTAAACATTAATGCGTTCAGTATATTCATGGTTTGTTAATCAATACGTTTTAAGCATTCACGACGCAGTTACTCAACAACATACCGTCATTCATTTTACAAATAGCGACTGGAAGTGCAGCAGTTATCTAAACAATTGAGTAGTCGGAGTCTAAGCAACAAATACAAGTTGAAAGAGTATCCTATGTCATCCTCGCAAGCCAGGTCGATGACAACGTACACTACGCCTGGCAGATATCCTACGCAATGTATGGAGGTCAGCTGATTCAAACTTGTAATTAGCTTCGCCGCAACTGTGAGAACAGTGCAGACACCCGCCCCACCCGCACCTCAATTTTAAGACGAAGCCAGTGATTTCAAGGAATCATAACATCTCACGAGGGGCTGAACGGTATTGTGTATTCAAATAATTACTTCTACTTCACCCAACATTGCACATAACATTACCAAAATCATGTGGTTGAAAATTTGCCGGCACGCAATATTATTGGCATAGCTTATATTCCGAGTCCCGCAAGGCGATCTGCCGGGGGGTACTGAGACATGTGTAATCAGCAGCGCTCCGTGGCGCGCGAGGATGTAATCTATGAACACATTATGCTTTTTACTCAGATTATTATATTATTACCATATTATATTTATGAAAAACACACCTGATGGATATTCCGTTGTGGCTGAGTATCGCACAGATTTCAACATTACTGTATCCTGCCACCAAACACTGTCTTACCAAATCGTGAACTAAAATGAACATATACATTTTTTATGAAATGCACTCTCATGAAAAATTCACGACAAGTTTGCAGCAGTTAGCTTTATTTGATCTGGCAATGATGCTACAACTGTATTTACAACAACACATTTGACACACATGCATGCTATAATTATAGGTTTATAATCACACACGGACGCACGCACACACACGCACGCACACACACGGGAATATATTACAGACGCATCTTCCATGGTTGTAATTTTCTGGGGGCATGCAAGATAGGCGATTAATATATTGACTGCCTCCACAGTACTTCCATATCAAGGAACAGACAGACACATACAAGATAATCATGATGTTCTAATGAATGTGTCTGGCTTAACTAGTGGCACCTATTTCAAAACAATAATCGTATCCACATGTGACCACATCAAAGCAGTTGCCAACACACAAGTATGACCAGACAGTCTTAATAATTACCTTTGTTCCACATGCTATATTGGGCGGCTTCGTAAATCGCTGTGATTGACAGGCAGTTACACTGTAGCGTATCTACGGTTTGGTAAACTGTGCCTCAGCTATTCGATTCACTTAACTAAAAAGAAACAATTAAACTGTAGACAGAAAAAAATGTGACGCAAATGACGACTAAATTCAGTTTTTTCGATGTTTTAATGTACCTGCTTCTTGTTAAACCGACTTCGAATAGTGTAGCTATTTATAATAATTGAAACATAAACTTGGACACAAACGAACGGCATTTGCAATAAGCGAAAGTTGAAAAAAAAGTGTCGTGTCTTCCCATGTACACAAAATAAGTTGTATATTTTCTACCAAGGATATCCAGACGGAAACAATTTAAAAACTGCAATTTGAGCGGTAGAAGAAGTACATATATGTCATGTTATGAAATATGTTTGCTCCAGACTTTCGTCACAACATATAGAAGTACAAACACAACAAATTCTGTGCGCAAACCAAATATATATGTAACCGTATACGTACAGTCAGCATCATCAGCCATCATCACATGCTCTGAACACAAAAAGGAATGCGTTTAATAAAATACAAATGGCTGCCTAAGTCTCGTTTTCGACGTACGCATTCTCATTACGGCATCTTTATAATTTATACCATCGCATCGCCCATCGCATCGCGCATAGCATCGCGCATCGCATCGCGCATCGCATCGCATCGCATCGCGCATCGCATCGCGCATCGCATCGCGCATCGCATCGCATCGCACATCGCGCATCGCATCGCGCATCGCATCGCGTATCGCATCGCGCATCGCATCGCGCATCGCATCGAGCATCGCATCGCGCATCGCATCGCGTATCGCATCGCGCATCGCGTATCGCATCGCGCATCACATCGTCCATCGCATCGCGCAACGCATCGCGCATCTTCCATCGCATCGCGCATCGCATCGCGCATCGTCCATCGCATCGCCCATCGCATCGCGCATCGCTCACCGCATCGCCCATCGCATCGCGCATCGCATCATCGCCCTATGGCGCTACAGGTTGCCACACAAAAACGCGATGGCCCTTCTCGGCCATCATAGAGAAGGGCCATCGCGTTTTTGTGTGGCAACCTGCAGCGCCATGCGATGGGCGATGCGATGAGCGATGCGCGATGCGATGGGCGATGCGATGGACGATGCGCGATGCGATGCGATGCGCGATGCGATGGACGATGCGCGATGCGATGGACGATACGCGATGCGATGGGCGATGCGATGCGCGATGCGCGATGCGATGCGCGATGCGATGCGATGCGCGATGCGATGCGATGCGCGATGCGATGGTATACATTTTAAAGGTGCCGCAATGAGCATGCGTACGCCGAAAACGAGACTTAGGCAGCCATTTTCATTTATTTGTATTAAACACATTTCTTTTTGTGTTAAGAGCATGTGATGATGGCTGATGACGCTGACTGTACGTATGCGGTTACACATCTAGTTATTGTGCACACAAGATTATGTGATTGTACTTCTAAATATTGTCACGGAAGTCTACTGGGATTGAATTTAGCCAAACAAAAACGGGTGCCAGGCAGGCAGCCTCTTCGCAAAAACTAGACTAGGGACTGAAATAGATTACTTTATAACATGAAATTTGTACCTATTCAACATTGTATTTGTTAAATAATTATTGTTTCCATCTGGATATCCCTGATCGCAAATATAAACACTATTTTGTGTGCCTGCAGACACGATGAACCAGGGATGGTTAAGGTATTTCTCAGTTTAACATTAACCAACAGTTTTGAAGCCTATTTGTTTATATTTATTAATTAATGACATAATATCTGTTCAGAATGCAAACATGTTATTTATGCCTTATATAAATTAAAATATAAACTTTTCATAATTTATGCTTCTTGATTTACTCCTCGGTCCCCAATATTTCCATGTCTTAAAAAAACTGACACATATTCCGTGAGACGATCTTCGATACAAATGCAGTGATGTTTAATTACTTAATCTGGGTTCCGTAGTAGCACATAAAAGCAGCGTTGCGCCGAAATACAAGTACGAATAACGCGGTGTCAATAAATAGGCCCGCTCAAATCAGCCGAAATTGACAGGAAGTTAACTTGTAGTAAGTCTACTAGGAGGTGCACGGTGAGCGCGGTGCGTCTACAATTCGATTCACTTAGGGGTCATCTCAGAACGTCGATGTCCGATATCAGACAAAATTACTTTCATCTTGCATCAGCCCCCCCCCCCCACCCCCTCCCTCAGACGAATTTTTTAAACATTAATATGATGATACCAGTATAATTAAGAGTGTCGGTCGATGTCCGACGCCAGATGAAACTGCCTCAGACCCCCGTCCCCCAAACAAAAATAAGTTCGCTTGATATCGGACATCGACGTTCCGAGATGATCCCTTAGCAAAAATGAAACTACACTCTAGGAACAACGATTCGCTACCTCGTTTGTGCATTTTATATGTAGGTTTGGTAAAATAATTAGAGACAATACTATTTTAGTTTACGATTTATATATTTTATCATAAACTAAAGACACTAAAGTTTAGTAGGGTCTAACTGATTATAGTTATTTATATATATATATATATATATATTGTTTTATTTATGTAAGGCATAATGAACATGATATATACACCTATGAAAATATGTCATGTCATTAATGAATAAATATTCAAGAAATGTATACTTCAAAGCCCACGGTTAATGTCCAACTAAAAAATGCCATCAACATCCCTGTTTTTCATGTGTGGAGGTACATAAATTATCGTTTATATTTTCGATCAAGGATATTCAGATGAAACCATTCAAAAATGAAATGGGGAGTGGTAGAAGAGGTACACACCTCATGCTATGAAGTAATTCATTTTTGGTCTCCGGTTTTGGTGAGAGAACCTAGATTACATTATTTAACGTGATTGCCCGCATGCCCCCATTTATCTTAGTCTACACTCAATCGGTCTAAACCGTATACGCACACTCAAAGTCATCAACCATGGACACATGCGTTGAACATAAAAGGCATCCAGTGTTGCCTAAGGTCACGAATTTGTTCAAGCCCAGACAACAAAGCCAAACCCAAAACACTGGCGTCGGAACATGGTGGATATTTGGTGGGTTGAGGCTCTCCAAAACCTCGATTTGCACTCCCCCTCTTGACGCTCGCCAAAACAGCCACATTAAGGCTCTCCACCATCACAATTTCCACACCCATTGAGGCTCGCCAAAATAACTCCATCTTCAGGCTCTTCAAAAATCTCGATTTGCAACCCCTCCCAAATATTTACATTGAGGCTCTCCACAAACATGAATTTGAACTCCTCATATATTCATGTCTGTCAGGGGTGAAACTGGCTTCGATTCCGATGCTCGATGTCTGTTTTGTTTTTTTATTTCTCTCGCTGATCCTGCACAGCTCTCGCCACCAGATCGTTCGCTCTCGTTTTCCACCCTTCTCCCAATCTTTCAAAATCTCTTTTTCCATAGTCTTCCCATCGCAGTCTAGTTCTTCCTCGCCTCCTTTTCCCTTCCAGTCTCTGTGCATCTGCTCTCTTTGCCATCCGTTCTTCTCCCATTTTCTCTACAAGCCCTGCCTATCTTAGTTGTCTCATGCTTATGCTTGTTCAGAAACAATTGTGTCGACTAGTCATATCAAAGACACAATTAACCACAGGCGCAACTACGACCAGATTATGTAAATAAGTAGCATCATTCTAGTCCACTGCTGCAATTTTGGGAGGTGGTGCTGTTCTAAGTATAGCTCCTGACCCAGGGATTATTGTCTCCACAGACGCACCGACTTTGACACATCATGTAATCCACTTGCCAGAAAAGAGATACAATTAACCGAAAGTGCTACTTAACCCCCACTTTAGTGCTTCGGCCCTTCCTGGTGTAAATTACAATTTTGATATACTCGTTTGTGCTGAATCATATAGAAAACGACATTGCTCTCTAGTCTAAAACATTCTGTTATGTTACAGCCGTGTAACATAGCTGTTAAGGTGTATCAGAATGAGACGAGGAAAGGCGAATGTGTTTTTGGAGGACAATCGTTCAGATGGGACCACCTTGATGATATGTTGCAAGACATGTTGTTGTTGTCTATGGAAGTTCCCACAAAAACCAGGAGTATACACCTCAACAATAAAATAATAAAAATATTGAATGAGTAACCAAGTATTGTCATTAATAAAATTTACAAACAGTCTGTATGGTTTTTCAACATACACAAACAACTTTTTTATATTAAATTATGAATCCTGTTGTCGTATTCATAATTGCTTTATATGTAATTCGTAATACTTATTGAAATGTATTCCTAAGTATCCATGTGTACGTCAATTTGTACAAGAGTACATTTAATCAGTCCTTGTATTATGTATGTATTTTGATACACTGAGTAATTATCAGCTGTAAAACAAGGCATATGCTATTCTGATTTGTGACATGTAAATTTTGATGATGATTATATTTATGGGGTGGCTCCTGTGCTAGCGATATTGTATATATTAATGGGAGTCTCCCGACCTTATCTAGTACTCATGTTATTCATTGTGTATATATCGTATTTATAGGTCAAATAAACTGATTCTGAGTTCTGAGTTCTGAGTATTGGTTTACATTATTTATTCATTGTAAATACGGAGAAATTACATTATCACATAAGTATGTACGGTATCAGCAGTATGCATGGTCATAGTAATTAGCATCACACGTTTTGCTTTCGTAAACACATTATATCACACGTCAATTTTACATATATAAATATATATATATACATATATGTATATATATATATATGTATATATATATATACATATATATATATATATATATACAACAATTACAGTGAAATTACAATTACAGTGAAAACATGATGTATATCAGAAGTATCTTTCTTAGAAAACTGAACGATGAAATACTACGAGTCTCAAGGAATCATTTCAATCGACGATTATATTAACATACAATAAGTAATATATTGTACACACTTCTGAAACACCAAAATTTTTTTGCACCGCACGTTTTAAGAGAAATCATTAACACAGAGTATAGTTGGCAGTAGTAATGGAGGTTAAGTACCGCGTACGGTGGCGCGGCGCGGAGCAAGATCAAGAGCAAAGTACCCGGATGTAGGTCAAGGTCAAAGGTCAAGGTCAAGTATCCGGGTGTGTCAAGGTCAAAGGTCAAGGTCACGTGACCCGGATGTAGATCAAGGTCAAGGTCACGCGGCGCCCTGACGGATAATTGGCGAACTAAAATAAGTTCCCATCAATACTAGAACAGCGCCACCTAGCGGATAAATAATGAACTAAAAAGCGCCACCTGGCGGAATTTTTGAAACTAAAATAGTTTGACCAGTAGCGCCTAGCGGATTTTTTATGAACTAAAACAGGTTGACCCGCAGCGCCCCAGCGGATTTTTTCGCGAATAAATATACAAGTGGTGCCACCTAACGGACAAGTTGTAAACTAAATGTTCGAGTACTGCCCAAATTCGTGCGTCTTTGTTATACCATTAGCGCCACCTGGTGGATTTTTTGTGAACTAAATTGACCCTAGCGGATATGTCATGAACTACAATTGGTGCCACCTGACGGACAAGTTGTGAAGTAATTGTTCCAGTACTGCAAATATTCGTGTCTCTTGCACGCTTGCGTGCAATAGAGCCCCCTGACGGATAGCTCAGGAACTACAAACATCATCCCCTAGTGGACAAGTTGTGAAGTAAATGTTCGAGTACTGCAAATATTCGTGTCTGTTGTTTTTGTCGAGTGCTTACTCCTGGTGGATATATCATCAACTGAAAGCACCCCTGTTAGATAAGTTGTGAACTAAATAACTACTCTGCAGTCCGCGCTTGTGTACATTCTACTCAGCAGTCCGTGCTTTTGAATTTTCTACAATCCGTGATCTTTCGGCACGCCCACGTGACTTTTCGGCACATTCTCTAACTATATAAGCGCGGTGTTTTACCAATCGGCCCGTCATTCGTATCACGACGACACCATGGTCAACATCATGCTGAAAACACCGAACTACCACACGCCTGCGGCCTTCAGCGACAGCGACGTAGACGAACCGTGTTGCCGACCGTTCGAAGCTTCTGGCACCCGACCGCAGTCACTGAATGTCAACCGACCACCATCACCGTTGTACCACGATAGCGCCAACCTCAAAACACCCAACTACCATGCGCCTGCAGCCTTCAGCGACAGCGACATAGACGAACCAACTAGCCGACCGTTCGAAGTATCTACCGGCCGTCCACATTCAGCGTCTGTCAATCAACCAGTCGTTGCGTCAAGCCTCAACGCACCGCAACCGGAACCTTTACCCGAACCGGAGGTCGCTGTGAAACCGAAACGAGTTGAATTTTCAGGGGCCGACTCTCCCTTGTCAAACCTTTACTCATGCAGGGTCGAAGCATTCGGTCGGGTCTTTAATTCGGTCGAGCATGCTTATCAATACAGGAAGGCATTGTATCACGGCGACGTCGAATGCGCAGAGCGCATCAAAGCTGCGAAGCATGCACACTTGGCAAAACGAAAAAGCAAACAGATTGGAGAGACGAGATCTGGTTGGAACGATGTCCGTGTTCACTGGATGCGACATTTGCTCCTCGCAAAGTTCAAGGCGTCAAAGGATTTGCGAGCCGTATTGTTGGCAACCGGAAATGCTGAACTGGTGGAGCGTGAATCATCGAAAGAGGGCTTTTGGGGACTTGGTCGTGGCTACAAAAATGGACGAAACACTCTCGGAAAACTATTGTGCAGTGTCCGCGCTAATTACTTGTAGACACTGCGTTGTGTAATGTCGACAGTTCATTGCAAGACTCTGTGTCATAGCAGTGACGAAACAATGTTCAGTTTCTGGTTCTTGCAGTTATGGAGCGTCTCTGATGACATGTAAATACGTTTGTGTTGTTCACGAATAAACTGTGCAAACCTCATCTTGTGTCTTTTTCATAGTATAATACAAAGCATATGTTGGGAACCTTACTAATAGTCTTACACTTCACAAGTATGTCTGTGTAGTTCAGTACAGATGATAGCCACTTATGTCTGTGTAGTTCAGTACAGATGATAGCCACTTATGTCTGTGTAGTTCAGTACAGATATGTTAACCACTCATGTCTGTGTAGTTCAGTACAGAGATGTTAATGTACTCAGACCAACTAGTTGGACAAACGAAACACTATGCTTTGACCAACACGTGTCACGAAAACGAAACACTATGCTTTGACCAACACGTGTCACGAATTGAACTTAGATCAACTAGACACATCACACGAGACTACGGATGACACATCACACGAGAGCACCGACGAGACAAGAGTCGAGACTATGGACGAGATACGCCACGAGACTACGGATGACACATCACACGAGAGTACCGACGAGACAAGAGAAGAGACTATGGACGAGATACGCCACGAAACTACGGATGACACATCACACGAGTGTACCGACGAGACAAGAGACGAGACTATGTCCGAGATATGTCACGAGACTATGGCCGAGATATGTCACGAGACTATGACCGAGATGATGATCTGTAAATATGTCTTGTGGTTTTATGAGACCTTCGGTGACATTAATTCAACTGCAGAGAATGGAGCGCCACCTGTAAATAGGTTTGTGTTGTATACGAATAAAATGTTCAAACCTTATCTTGTGTCTTTACTTATGTGTGTGGTGGTGGTGGTGGTGGTGGTGGTTGTGTGTGTGTGTGTGTATGTGTGTGGTGGTGGTGGTGGTGTGTGTGTGTGTGTGTGTGGTGGTGGTGTGTGTGTGTGTGTGTGTGGTGGTGGTGGTGGTGGAGGTGGTGTTGGTGTGTATGTGTGGTGGTGGTGGTGGTGGTGTGTGTGTGTGTGTGTGTGTGTGTGGTGGTGGTGGTGTGTGTGTGTGTTTGTGTGTGGTGGTGGTGGTGGTGGTGGTGGTGTGTGTTGTCACGAGACTTCGGATGACACGTCACACGAGAGTACGGATGATACATCACACGAGACTTCGGATGACACATCACACGAGAGTACCGACGAGACAAGAGACGAGACTATGACCGAGATATGTCACGAGACTACGGATGACACGAGACTACGGATGACACGTCACACGAGAGTACCGACGAGACAAGAGACGAGACTATGACCGAGATATGTCACGAGACTACGGATGACACATCACACGAGACTACGGATGACACATCACACGAGAGTACCGACGAGACACGAGTTGTACAAACGAAACACTATGCTTTGATCAACACGTGTCACGAATTGAACTTAGACCAACTAGTGGGACAAACGAAACACTAAACTTAGACCAACACGTTGCACGAACCAAACTATAGACACGAGTTGCACAAATGTAACACTAGCCACTTATGTCTGTGTAGTTCAGTACAGTTATGTTAACCACTTATGTCTGTGTAGTTCAGTACAGATACGGTAACCACTTATGTCTGTGTAGTTCAGTACAGTTATGTTAACCACTTATGTCTGTGTAGTTCAGTACAGATATGTTAATGTACTCAGACCAACTAGTGATGCAAACGAAACACTATGCTTTGACCAACACACGGCACGAATCGAACTCAGACCAACTAGTGGTGCAAACGAAACACTATACTTTGACCAACACACGGCACGAATCGAACTCAGACCAACTAGTTCCGTAAACGAAACAGAAACTTAACCGATTACGCTGCACGAATTGAACTCAGACCAACTAGTTACGTAAACGAAACAGAAACTTAACCGATTACGCTGCACAAATTGAACTCAGATCAACTAGTCACGCAAACGAAACACTATGCTTTGACCAACACGCTGAACGAATCGATCTATAGACACGAGTTGTACAAACGAAACACTACCCTTTGACCAACACGTGTCACAAATTGAACTCAGATCAACTAGTCACGCAAACGAAACACTATGCTTTGACCAACACGCTAAACGAATCGAACTATAGATACGAGTTGTACAAAGGAAACACTATGCTTTGACCAACATGCGGCACGAATTGAACTCAGACCAACTACGAATTGAACTCAGACCAACTAGTTGCGCAAACGAAACAGAAACTTAACCGATTACGCTGCACGAATTGGACTTAGATCAACTAGTTGGACAAACGAAACACTATGCTTTGACCAACACATGTCACAAATTGAACTCAGATCAACTAGTCACACAAACGAAACACTATGCTTTGACCAACACGCTGAACGAATCGAACATTGAACTCAGACCAACTAGTTGCGCAAACGAAACAGAAACTTAACCGATTACGCTGCACGAATTGGACTTAGATCAACTAGTTGGACAAACGAAACACTATACTTTGACCAACACATGTCACAAATTGAACTCAGATCAACTAGTCACACAAACGAACACTATGCTTTGACCAACACGCTGAACGAATCGAACATTGAACTCAGACCAACTAGTTGCGCAAACGAAACAGAAACTTAACCGATTACGCTGCACAAATTGAACTCAGACCAACTAGTTGTACAAACGAAACACTATGCTTTGACCAACACGTGTCACGAAAACGAAACACTATGCTTTGACCAACACGTGTCACGAATTGAACTTAGATCAACTAGACACATCACACGAGACTTCGGATGACACATCACACGGATGAGACGTCATACGAGAGTACCGACGAGACAAGAGGCGACACTATGACCGAGATATGTCACGAGACTACGGATGACACATCACACGAGACTATGGCCGATATATGTCACGAGACTTCGGATGACACGTCACACGAGAGTACCGACGAGACAAGAGACGAGACTATGACTGAGATATGTCACGAGACTACGGATGACACGAGACTACGGATGACACATCACACGAGAGTACCGACGAGACAAGAGACGAGACTATGACCGAGATATGTTACGAGACTACGGATGACACATCACACGAGACTACGGATGACACATCACACGAGAGTACCGACGAGACAAGAGACGAGACTATGACCGAGATATGTTACGAGACTACGGATGACACATCACACGAGACTACGGATGACACATCACACGAGAGTAACGACGAGACAAGAGACGAGACTATGTCCGAGATATGTCACGAGACTATGGCCGAGATATGTCACGAGGCTATGGCCGAGATATGTCACGAGACTATGACCGAGACTACCGATGACACATCACACGAGAGTACGGACGAGACAAGAGATATGCTACGAGACTACGGATGACACATCACACGAGACTACGGATGTCACATCACACGAGAGTACGGACGAGACAAGAGATACGCCACGAGACATTCAAAGAGGTGACCATCACGGTTTCCGACGCCACTCAACGGACACCAATGTAATTAGTCAGAGTATAACCATCTATCGATCATGATAGTTCTCTATTCGTTGACACACATATTCGTTGGGAATAGCGGAAGCGTAGAGACCGCCATGTCAGGTCGCCATGACATTCAAATAACTTCCGGTACTACGTTACTTCCGGCGTAGCGTCCCTAGTAGAGGCCGCCATGACAGTCAAGTGACGTCCGGTACCACGTCACTTCCGGCGTAGAGACCCCTAGTGGATAATCGGAGTACTACGTCACATACGGCCATAGCAAGCGAATTTGAAAACTGCTATGATCGAAAACGACTATGTCAATAACATGTAAGGACAACCACCTGACAGGACTTCATTCAATGAGGTCACTTCCGGTGTAGCGCCCCCTAGCGGATAATCGGAGTACTACGTCACATGGTGGCGCCATCTAGCGGTTAAAAATATATAATTAGGTTAGCTAGAGAAAAAAAAGTTGGGGTTAACTTCGCGAAAATTTATACAACCACCTTAGTGGTTGTTGTTAAAGTTCGCCACTTATGACATGTATTGCGTTTCAGCAGTGACGCGTGGTTCAAGTCCCTGGAAGACTAGCTCAGTGGTTACGCCGCTACAGCCTCAATCACGGGGTTTCCTGCACATCCTCTTCATGTGTCTGATGTCTTCTTTGTCGACTTCGACTTTGTAGTCTACAGTAGATATAGCGTTGTACACAAGCTAGTAAATTGTTATAACATACATGGTATAACAGTACAAATGTTTCAATCAAACTTAGGGAAGACAACAACTATATTATCAATATCAATGTTTGTGTTTAAAAACATTCCTTAAATCGATGCTGTCTGTAGAACAATAGCCTTGTCTAAAACTAAACAGAGGTTGTTTGCCAAAAAATATTATAGTATCCTATGTTTAATAAGGTGAAGCTAATTTTCTACTTTACTGTTCATTTGTAAATATAATTTTCTCACCGTATACTAATTGTTCATAATGTACTCTCACTCATATGTTGCATGTTTTAATAACATAGACTATATTCACTTTATTTTACATACTGTAATGATGTACATACATCGGTTTGCTTAATGGTACTATTGTGATTCAGAAAAAAGGTTCCTATCGCTCCGCTAGGGATCTTTGAGATGAATACAATTATTAAATATGTACATCAAATATGCACGGTAAACTTGAAATGCCTTATACGTATGTGTGCAAATTGCATAGCATTAATGTACATTAATTTAAATGCTACGTTACCATAAATCTCTGGCAAGAGATACAGCAGGTCTGGTTTTCCTCGGATGACCGTATCGCTTGTCCGTCTTACGCTCGTTCGTTTTTTTATAAGTGCCAACTATACTCTGTGTTAATGATTTCTCTTAAAACGTGCGGTGCAAACAAATTTAACGAATATGCACAAAGAAGCACGGTGTTTCAGAAGTGTGTACAATATATTACTTATTGTATGTTAATATAATCGTCGATTGAAATGATTCCTTGAGACTCGTAGTATTTCATCGTTCAGTTTTCTAAGAAAGATACTTCTGATATACATCATGTTTTCACTGTAATTGTAATTTCACTGTAATTTTTGTATATATATATACATATAAATATATATATATATATATATATATATATATAAAATTGACGTGTGATATAATGTGTTTACGAAAGCAAAACGTGTGATGCTAATTACTATGACCATGCATACCGCTGATACCGTACATACTTATGTGATAATGTAATTTCTTCGTATTTACAATGAATAAATAATGTAAACTCATTCAATATTTTTATTTTTTATTGTTGCGGTGTATACTCCTGGTTTCTATGGGAACTTCCATAGACAACAACAACATGTCTTGCAACATATCATCAAGGTGGTCCCATCTGAACAATTGTCCTCCAAAAACACATTCGCCTTTCCTCGTCCCATTCTGATAAACCTTAACAGCTATGTTACAGGCTGTAACAAAACTGAATTTGTTAGACTAGAGAGCAATGTCGTTTTCTATATGATTCAGCACAAACGAGTATATAAAAATTGTAATTTACACCTGGACGTGCCGATGCACTAAAGTGGGGGTTAAGTAGCACTTTCGGTTAATTGTATCTCTTTTCTGGCAAGTGGATTACATGATGTGTCAAAGTCGGTGCGTCTGTGGAGACGATAATCCCTGGGTCAGGAGCTATGATTAGAACAGCACCACCTCCCAAAATTGCAGCAGTGGACAAGAATTATGCTACTTATTTACATCGTCTGATCGTAGTTGCGCCTGTGGTTAATAGTGTCTTTGATATGACTAGTCGACACAATTGTTTCTGAACAAGCATAAGCATGAGGCAACTAAGATGGGCAGGGCTTATAGGGAAAATGGCATCGCGCATCGCATCGCCCATCGCATCGCGCATCGTCCATCGCATCGCGCATCGCATCGCGCATCGTCCATCGCATGGCGCATCGCATCGCGCATCGTCCATCGCCCATCGCATCGCGCATCGCTCATCCCATCGCCCATCGCATCGCGCATCGCGTCATCGCCCCATGGCTCTGCAGGTTGCCACACAAAAACGCGATGGCCCTTCTCGGCCATCATAATAGGCAGCTTATCTAACGGGGTGAGTACTGACATGCTAATTATAATTACCTTCATCTCATTTTATTACACAATTTAAAACAATATACAAGGCGGGGATTGACCGTGGCCAAAGCATCTCTTTTCTGTAGCACAACGCCTCCTGTTATTGTTCACAATGCGTGTCTCTAGGGTCAGGTGTTGTACATTGACACATAGAGTACTGTGACACAGATGGCTACAGTGCAAATGTTGGGGAAATCCTGATCTAACATGCAGCATGTATGCTAGACGATGGACACGCATCACCCGCCATCTACAGCTATCACTATTCTTCAATTTCACTGAAATCACCCCATAATTTCCAGTAACCCTACCCCCTCCCGCTTTCTTTATACAGCCAGTCCATAATATGCACGTCCCATTGGCAGCCGGCACTGTCCTACATCTAATTCTGTGCTCATACTCTGTTATAAAGCTGTCATCCATCTTGTCTGATGATATGTTGTCAAGGAGACAGAAAAGTCTAAAATCTAATTTGGGGTGAGACCACATTAGATTTCACCATAGGCGGCCATTATAACGTTTCCTTCATTTCCTGTAAATTTTACCGAACAGTTTTCTTTAAATTTCTACACCATATTTACCCTCTATTCATACACATGCTGTGCAAAATTCGTAAAATTCTCATACCTCAATTTTCCATAAACCACTTTCAAACCTGACACCCCTTCATTTCTGCTAGAACCAGACAGTGATTTGCCCTAATGACATCATATAGCCAAATGACACCTGTGTCTATACGCAGAAAAGCACAATTTGACAACTGTCATAATTTGACAGCTCTGGTACCACGCTGCAGAAAAACATAATTTCTACTCAATCAACACTATACTAGTACTCTCAGAAATTCACACAACCTGCATAATGCCATTTCTATTGGGAACTCTGTCGGAGGGTAATGGCGGACGAATCCTTAATGTGGTCTTATCCCATCTAGTGATTATGCATGTAATTAAAAGGCAGCTACGCAGATATGGTATAAAAGAAACAAAGACAAAAACTTTAATTTCGGTTTATTTTGTGTGTGACATGTTTCAATCTAAGTTAATTTTTAATAGTTTTAAAGCATTGTATTAATTTCTACAAAATTACTCTTATTTAATTTTGTTATTTTAAAGCTAGCGTGAGAGCCGGATTCGCGGTAAACCGGAAACACGTACTGGCGAACATTGAAAACGTATTAATATTCTAGGCCTAGGAGGGCGGTCGCCTGCGTAATCATTGGAACCAATCAAAAAAGGTTTTAGAAAAACTTTTTCGGCGCTGCTTCTGTTTATATGCTGCAATTGAGTCCATTATCTATACGTCATTGCCCTTATTTGGTGTCCGGTCGTCAAGGTGATCCGTCATCTTGGCTATACACAGTTTACCATGGAACCGAAATGATGCAGCAGTATTTTGATGGATAGTGACATCTCTAACACCTGACAATAATATACAACTTCTTACGGTGACTGACCAAAGATGTGAAGCCGAAAAACTAGTGGACTGTTTCCTCCTTTTGATTGCAATACACGCTGGCAGTTGTTGCATATAGCCCGCTAGTGGCCGTTGCTAGGATACGCGGCCGGATGTCACGTAATCGCTAATATCCAGTATACTTTTTTAAACGTTCGTTAAAGGTACTCAACCAATTCGATTGTCTTGCTCCTCGCGTTTCTTAATAATTTCACAAAAAGGAATCAAGTACTCCCCAATGATATCCTAGTTCGTTTATGCATACGTATTAGTTCGTTTTTATAAAATTAATACAAAAACTGCGAACTCTTTCGTTTTTAGTAAAAACCGGATCCGGTTTTTTGCTTCGATTTTAGCTGAGTATGGACATTGAACTTGGCGTGGAATCGCGTTCTTGTCTTCTCGTGATCGCGAATTATGGGCGATATTGGACCTTTGACCCCCACCCTTTGGCGCTGTTGATGTTATGGAATTCCGAGTTTAGGCAACGAGTGGACGTCCACGAACATATATGCCACCGACACGGCAAAATGGGCTAAATTAGACATACAAAAACAGTACCCACGCATAAAGGTGTATTTCTATTAGAGAACGACTATGCCATGGAAGAAACAAAGCAAACAGAATGAGTTGGCGACTGTGCCAGTGGACTGTGGCCGTGGGCCGTTGCCCGTTCCGTGGTGTCAGTTACAATATCAACAGACGAGATGCAGCGTTCGCAAAGGTTCTTCCAGACAGGTTAGTAATTTCGATTTATTCAGCTATAATCACGTATATTTAGACGTATGAGTATATATATTAATGTTGCTTGTACTAAATTTGTTTGATTGTTTTCCTTTTAGTCATTGGCAATGGCGGTATGGGCCCTGTTTACTATAGACTAATATCAGTTAACAGTACGACGCTATGCCTATGGTATATACTTATGTCAATGATAGTGACTATATTATTATGTCTATGTCGTATATGGTAGTAGGCTAGTAGCCTAAGTAGGCTTGGGAAAATAGTAATAGTGTAAATGCATTATAAATGATCCGTAACGATTATAATTATTGAACCAAGATGTACATAATTTACTAATGTAATAGTAATTTAACACATTTTTTACTTTTATATTAAAAAATACTATTATGGGACATTTAAATTTTTTATTTGAATTCAATTGTATGTAGTCTTGGTATTTAATTATTTACAAGGAAAAGAATATTCCAGCAGTTTCACCAGGTTTTTTTATTGTCTCTTCTGTGAGTCTTTGTTATGTCCAAAAAACCAGCGCCCCTCGATACCATGGAAATTAATGGCCATAACATGTATATATTATATGGATAACTCTTGACCGTTGGCATTGGTTGCATTTGGCAGGTGGTCATTCATTGCATTGCAACTTTTGCAAGTACATTAAAATGATTATTGTTAGAAACAATCAGTGCTGACTATTAATACATGTAGTATATTTTCAGAACTTGAGGTGTGTCGACACCACATGCAGATGTATGCTTCAAAGCTCTTCACCTTCAGGTAAACGAGTGTTATCAAATGTGGTTACTCTGTCACCAAACCGGTTATCAAAATTATAAATACAAGCAATAAACAAGTATGTCATAGGCGGATCCAGGCGGGCCTGGGGACAGGTGCTCCCCTAGACCATAAGAATTTGGCGTGTCTGCAAATCTTATATAATGGGCCCATGCGACTGTGTCCTCCCAGACCATTTGAAATGTGCCCCAGTTTAGGTGATAATAATAAGCTGAAGTTATGGCATCTTCCAATATCACCATTCCAGTGGAGCGGGTGATGTTATGGCAGCGTGGTAGCGACAAAAATTAGACTACACCATTTGGTTTGGCCGCCAGTGGAGGTTTTTGTCCCTCCTGGTCCTCCCTCCCACTCGATTTCTGGATCCACCCCTGTATGTGATAGTTTTGTTTGCCTGCATGAGGATTTTGCAGTAATGTGGTGTCCTCGTTAAATTGCATATTGTTGTTAGAAATGCATGTGAATTGAAGTAAAGACAATGTAAAGTAAAAACATTTTATTGAAACTATTTGATGAGATTGACTACAAAATAATGAAAAGTACAATACAACTACAGGTACAATCACTGCACTTGATGTGTATAATGTAATACTTTTTAATATCACATGCACATAAAATGCAAAACAACAATAGAAACACAAATTAGGAAGAGGTTGAAAAAATGTCAGGTATATATAAAAAACAAACAGATACTTTTATCAAGATTCTTTGTTACAAAAAAACAACACTAGTACACGTGATGTCAAATGCTAGTTGTAGTTTATACATGCCTTGTATGTTTACAACTCACAAAATTAGTGACTAAACAATTATGTGTATTAACAAAAATTTTTAATATCGCATGCCCATAAAATGTAAACCAATGAGAACAAATTACTTAGGAAGATGTTTAGTTGAACAAATGAACTATTATGAATCATAATTGTTTTTTAACAAAGAATCATAATTTATGGTTCTTTGTTAAAAAAAACATCAATGATTAGAAAATTCGAAAATTTTGTAGTTTATGCAATGCTTGGTATGTATGTTTACAACTCGCAAATAATAGTGACTAGACTAGTCAGGGTCATCGCCATGTGACTGAGAATTACATGTACAATCACTACATGCTACATTGCTCAGGTTTACTCAGTTGTATGAAGAGTACCGGCTACAGACCGCAATATTTTTGTACGAATAGTCTTCGCATATTAATTTCAGTGTGGCTGAATGCTTTCCACATAAGTCGAGATGGTGTTAGAATTAACAGGTCTAACAGGGATTAAAGTTTAAAGCGCTTTGAGCAATCCCGAGGACTGGATACTACACCATATCAGTACAGGTATATAATCATCATACGAAATGAAAATGTAATGTAAATTATTTGTGAAAATATAAACCAGTGATAAAAAAGAATAATTTAGAAATATGAAACGTGGCATGAAAAGTATAATAACAGTCTTCATGATACATAGAGAACTTAAAAAATAAAATGCTGCTGTCAGTGTATCAACAGATTGTTGTTGCAAAATGTGAAAAGGCTTTCAATGCCATTACTTCATCACAAACTTGTGTTGTTGTACATAACAAGCACCTGGTGTACGTTGCAAGAACGCAGCTGGCTGCCACTGACTATCAGCAACACAAAGACAATGAAACCCTACCACTGTAACAATGCTGGATAATTGATGTATTTTTCATAGACACTGCTAAAAGTTAAAGTTGAATTGAATACAAATACCGTGTATTATTGACTTTTGATAAATGTGTCATCACATATAAAATATAATACATGTCAGAGCCATGCTAATTGTCACTTTGTCTCCGGTATAGGTAGATGCGGATGTACAGCAAAATGTCAGGAGGCTGGTATGCAGTACCATCGAAGACAGCGAACACATACAGTGATGTCATCGATATCAAAACCGATGTAGTTCACCGAAGAATGCTCGACACTGAACCTGTCTCACGAGCTAGTCAGGCGTCACCATATTCGTATGTCGAGCAACCTGCATTCTACATTGGTTTTTAGTCAGTTAAGCTAACTGACTGACCTGGAAGCCAGTGTACACCCCATCAGCACTGGGGAATCTGTCACGGATGCAACACACGACACAATTGGGATCAGTCAGTGGACATTCACATGACAAACCATTAATATGCTGCATGGCTGTAGAATCTTGTCCGAGATCCTGGACAAATACAGCTGCCCGGTATGCCATATTAACTTGGAGAACTAGTGATACTAAGCACACTAGTCCAATCTCCTGTAAAGAAAAGCATATCTTCAGTAAACAAAAACAGGTATTATTGTAGTGTTGGTAGTAAATAATTATGGAATGTTCATTCTCATGATCAGTAAATGTAAAATAATGTTTCACGTGTGACCTGCAGCATTTCACAAGAAAAACAGCAGCAATAAATGTGCTACTACAGCTGCATCTATACATGTTGATATCTTAGGAACAGTCAGTGTTTACCGGGGTTGTTCCGGGTGGAGAAAGGGGGTGGGTTGATACAGCATGCAGACATTAGTGGAATATGCTATTTTTTAAAACAGTGAAAAATTTTAACTATTTTTTCTTTATAATGTGTTCATTGTCATTATATGAATTTAAAAAATTTCAATTTCATTACAGTGATGCCTGATCTTAGTCAATATTAGACTGATTTGAATTCTGCTAATCAGTAAAGCATCAGTAAAGAGCATTTATATTTTTTGTTTTGTTTTCATGTCAGTGTCTGCCATGTGTAACTACCCGTACTACACATATTCATGTTTGACATTTTAAGGTTCTGCCTGAAGTTGAATGGTCAAGGTGAATGCTGGAAATTACAAAATGAGGTGTTATTGTGATGCTAACAGTACTCGCCAAGTATTCAAAGGTTCATAACATGTATGTTTACCTTCTTCAAAATTGAAAAATTTATTTTATAAACTTATTTCTGAGTCATCGCCGTATGCTAAATACTTTTAAAGGTGTATTAATATGTCTGTGGGTATAATATAAGTGCAGAAGTCAACTTAGTTTTCCACGTCCAAGATGTTATTATTAAAATGTGTATGAAAACAAATATATATGTAAATGTGCACATTAACATTTTTTGACAACTTATATGTGGTTGATTGTTATAAATTTGAAATTACCTGGATTGATCAAATGTGGGCCTCCCACAGATTATGTATCCTCCCTGTGTCTGCTTGACCCAAGTGACCGCCTTAGCTCCTCTTCTGCCTCCTCTCATTCCCATTCTTGGGTTGCAGTGTGGCCTCTAGTGACATCATAATTCAAGTTACGTATTATGCATTCATATATTGCTGTGGTGAGAATATATACACATACTGGTAAATACACAAGAATAGCTGGCATATGTCAGTTGAAAGGTATCACAGGATACCAATTACATAAACTATAGCCAGGCACCAAGGACCACAACGGAAACAAGTGCGAGCATTATCTTGTTTAATCCTTATGTATGGTGTACTTTAACTGTATTTATATTTTATGTATTTACACGTTTACATTTTTATATTTAATAAAATCATCATCACCATCATGGTCGTCAATATAACAAATCTCAATTATTTTGCATAAACTACAGTGCAAATCAACAACATTCTGCAGTAATAGTATCAAAATATGCGTCACAAAACACTGTTTTAATAATTATGATCACCAATATAATACTCCCGTGTTTGACGTTCTGTTGCACGAAATTACGGATGCTCCCTGACTAAGTTACTTGCACGACCAACAGGGGCCTATTGCCAAACCAATGTTATTTGTCATTTCGCAGCCTCATGTCATCAATTCTCTACATGTATTGTCGCAATAACAGTTTATTACCAAGATCCTATGTAACCAAATACAAATTACAATGCACATGAAATATTATGCTCGTTGACACAGCCTCTGACTGAATCTCTGGCTGATAATATGGTCATGGACCTGGTGACTGGCTTACTAGAGTTAGACTGCCTCGAGTCGAGTGTTGACGTTCGCAAGTTGCAATTCTCGTTGGATTAATACGCGACTACGCGTTCTTGTTGCTAAATGCGTTAGTGTAGTATACGTACCTTCGTACAACCACTTTGGAATCTTGATACACCAAAGCACGTGTATGTTGTTATTGTTTTCGAATGGGATGCTGATCTCGCGTAAAGCACGTGACCGAAATGGCGCAGGAGGTCGACAGTGCAATTGGCTTTCGCCAGCTATACACAGTGTAACGACAAAACTTTTTTGTTGACGATTAAAAAACAAGTACGCATTTTTTATTAAACCGACTGTGCACACTAGTTAAACTATTTACACATTACACATCTGGACCTAAAAGAACCGGATTGGCGATGGGCAAACGAATTGGTTGAGGACCTTTAATTTGTTTTATTTGCGCCTTATTTATCATCGGGAACGAGAATACGCGATAGAACCAAGTCGCAAGTGTAAGATAATACGAATGATACACGCGCGATGGAATTAGTACAGGTAATGTTAGTCAATACTTACAACAATTTCGAGGACCATATTGATAGGTATTCGGAAATTAAAAAAAGTTTGTGTGCTTTCAATCATAATAATAGTAGTAATAATATATATATATAATTATATATATATTTAGAGAGAGAGAGAGAGCGCCCGAACCTATTTAAAATAAAATGTTCAAGGACGTTTACATAAAACTGCATCAATTAAATAAAACAATTAAGTATAACATTATTAAAAGGTATAAAATGACTTATTAAACACCACAGATACAAATGTATACATTAAATTATAATTATAGTGCAAAATTATATAAGCAAATGAATATAATATTCCAAATTTAGGCCTACATCAGCGTTCTTAACCCCTGGGTCGTGACCCAAAATTGGGTCGCCAAGCCATGTTGTGTGGGTCGCCAAGAGTTTCTAGTAACTACCCAACTTTCCTTCATCTTACCCGACGTACCAGAAGCATGCAAAACGAACTATTTATTCCAAACAGTGTATGGATTTGTCTTGGTAATGTATGATATACCTATAATACCACACAACATTTCAAGTTAACCCTACATTTGGTGTAATATGTTCGTCAGGGATGCATCTGGCAAAGGCAAGTCATGCCTTGGATGTTGTCGCTGAGAATGCATCATGCGCAGAGCAAGACACAATCGGTGCTGTTTTCAATCAGTCCATATTGCAGCTACCAAAGTACACATTCACATACAAATGCAGAATTAACCAATATATCCAGCGGCATTACATTGTCTATCAGATTGTCTGCCTCCTTATGATCATCAATAAAAGACAGTATGAAGTAAATTAGCGTTGGCCTAATACACATTGTTGAAATCGTGCAATCTTTCCCACTTCGTCCGCCATTTTTTCTTTCTGTTTGAAAGTAGTGTCTTCTGCGCTAACACGGTGATTCCTCTGTCTTAGTAACAAACAAATTAATAAATGTGTTCATTGATTTTATTATGCCTATTTATTTCACAATTTCATTATAGACAGCATATATACGACTATTAGTCCAGAGGAACTTGGAGGTAGCCATGCACTAAAGGTCCCACAATGGTTTTTTGTTGATTTTGCATCATCAGACTATGTAGAATCAGAATCCAAAGGGTGACAAGATGTCACCCTTGGGCGTTTTGCAGAAATGACTGGTTTCTATGGTAACCCTATCTCACTTTTGGGCATAAATGAGAAACACGAATATATGCATATATTAGCAACTATGACATCTGTTATACTCACTAATGTGTCCATTTCTATGTTTTTGATTTGATGAATCCATTGGACACACTATATTGATGATCTAAGGTCAAGGTCATACGTAAAAGTTAAGGTCAAACAAAAAAATTACACCAGTTTCATGAAATATTATGAAACGAAGCATAATATGCCAGAGTTCGTAACCACAAAACACACTCACATTTACGCATGCACTCACACGCACGCACGTACACACAGCAAAACTATATTAACATTATATTATAACAAAACGAAAGCGGCAGGCTATCTCACAGCTTGGAATCAATGAGAAAACGAATATACGCATATATATGAGCAACAGTGACTGTATATTTATGTTATTCGACGTGGGCAATCCGTTGGACATGTTATGTTGATGATCTATGTTGGGTGTCATAAATTTGGTCTTGCAGTCATAGTGGTACCTGGCATCTGCTGCATGCAGATAACTGAGAGCTCCTCCTACTCTCACTGATACTTCATTAGCCCACTGATCTCCACGCGCTTGACAAGTCTGCAGTACAGCTGTCTTGAATGGCTTCTGATGGACTCGGTCAGCAGTTCTACACACAACTAGCCGCTTCTGACGATTAGGATGTTTGTCATCTGGTACACATTTAGCTCCACAAAAGAGGCAATGTCTCTTAAAGTCAAAATTACGGAGGTGGGAACGACAGTGACGTTTTCTTGGACTTAGTGGGGAAGTGGAATGGCATTTTGATTTTCGTAACCTACTTAATTGACTAAAAACCGAGGAATGAGCAACATAATGTGTGTGCGAGTTGTTAGAGTTAAACATGTAGATACAATTGACAGTTTATTAATTATCATAATTCCTAACACATTCGACACGCAGTAATAGTATTACACGTAGTTAACGCCCGATCGAATGCAGCATTCACAGTTTCGAAAAATAGTCAGTCAGTTTAGTATTGTTATAATATACTTTTAATACCATTTTGCTACATGTGTGTGTACGTGCGTGCGTGTGAGTGCGTGCGTATGTGTGAGTGTGTTCTATGCGTACGAATTCTGGCATATTATACTTCGTTTATATTTCATGAAACTAGTGTATATTTTTGGTTTGACATTTACGTATGACCTTGACCATATATCATCAATATAGCGTGTCCAGTGGATTCATCACGTAGAAAAACATATCAATGGACACATTAGTGAATATAACATCTGACATAGTTGCTACTACATGCATATATGTTCGTGTTTCTCAGTTATGCCCAAAAGTGAGATAGGTTTGCCACAGAAACCAGTCATTTCTGCAAAACGCCCAAGGGTGACAGCTTGTCACCCTTCTGATTCTGATTCTCCATAGTCTCAATATACAAAATCATAAAAAACCTTTGTGGGATCTTTAGTGCAAGGTTGGACCAAAAATCCCACATTGGCTGCCGGACTATATAGACCTTGGCCTGGGTAGTATAATTGATTATGCCGTTTATATAAAATTTTGAGAGTAGTGAAAACACATTAGTGACTAGGAGTTTGCACGTGTAAGATTCGAATAGCCTTGCTGTATGGTAAGATACAGCGCATTGCTAAATAAACTTTATGTGGCCCAGTAGTTAAATTTTCTGTTGTGATTTTATGAGCAGTTGTGTTCATTTTTTCTGCAAATAAGACAATATGAATTTATGCATTTCTGTGAAAATACATGTAATAATCCTAAATATATTCTGTGTGTCTTTTCGCGCGACTTGCTTGACCATGTCTGCCATCAGTCAACACACAATGTCTGCCACAACGAGATGTGTGTCATCACGTCTGCCATCACACGATGTCTGCCGTCACATAACGTCACGCCACGCCACATGGATTGTCATGCTTCATCTGCCGTCACACCACACCACGTGTTGTCATGTGTGTTTGCTGCCACGTGTCGTTTGACATCAAATCACACCACATGACATCTGTTCAAACAAACAACGATGCTGTCACATCTGACGTCACGCGATGCATACTACCACACCATGCCATGTCTGCCATAACGTGACCTGTGCCCATAAATGATATCTGCCATAATGTCAAGTCTGTTGTCATGCTACGTATGCCGTCAAGCCACACAACATGTCGTCATGTGACGTTTGCTGCCACATAACATCAGCCGTCACACCATAGTTGATACAGACATTGATGTTGTCACGTGTGATCACGTAATGTGTGCCGTCACATCACCCCGAGTTTGTCATCATGTGATGCCTACTATAACAGCATGCCACGTCTGCCGTAACATGATGTGTGCAATCATGCCACGTCTGTTATCTTGTACTATGTCAGACGTCAGGACACACCTAACATAACATGATGTATGTTGATACGTGTCTGAAGTCATGATATCTGTTATCATATTGTGTCTTGTCACATTGTATTATACATGGTTTGTATTTGCAGGAATTGTTGCAATAAATATAAATCATCTTAATTTATAAAAAAAGCTCTTCTTTGCCATACGTCATTGTTCATTTTCATTTGGCCCAATTTTCTGTTTGCCCCCCCCCCACATGTGAGACATTAAATACACCACATAATACATATAGTTCATATAGCCAAGAATAATAAGTTAAAATTGTATGGGTTTTATTTTTTTGCTCAGATTGTGTTTGCAACATACGGTATATGGAATAATATTTATCTGTAATAGCAAATGTGTGTAATTTTTGGCCTATTTAAAAGTTGCCTAGGTTCCAACTACAATGCAAGCAGTCAAATATGGGTACATCGGGTATGTCGGATTTGTTATGTATGTTATCCAATATATGGTACCAACCAGAAAGTTGCAAAACATTTACAGACAGTGACTAAGCTGTTGATGTAATCATGATTACATGCACAGGTAAATACAATTGAGTAAACTCATTTTCCCAGTAATCGTACTCATACATTTTAAGAGTAATCCTAATTTACTACATTTATACGTGTCCTTATATTCACTGGATTATTAACTTTGATATTTATTTACTGAATTTGTTTACATATATTTATAGAATTTGTTATTAATTATCAAGTTGTGTCTTTCAAAACACCGGTTGTATAGTGCTTATCTTTACATATGCTGGAAATAGAACTTGAATTGAGAAGTTATACTTTATATAAAACCCAATACCAAGAGTGAAGTGATTACACCACAAATGTAATCAGTTATGACTACTATTGAAATCTATGATAACTTAGAAAATGAGTGTAATCAATTACGATTAATACATTTCTGGCAAGTAATTATTATTACAATTCTATGATAATCAAATCAAATTCATTGAACTAATTATAGTGCACACAAATACAAGTTAAGACAAATCATATATAATAGCGTTATGTAGTATTAGTATTTTATTTACAACACATCACAGTACACAGACATGTACGCCACAAATTAGGAGTACTAGAAAGAAATTGCACAAGTGCAATTACAGTGGTGTATCTTATTTCCATAGCGGACCTATAATGAGAGCAATAAGGGACGAACACTTACAGTACAATATTATAATGTTATACTCCCTTAATGGTTACATTCAATAATGTAATTGATATAATGAAATAAATAAAAGTCATATTTTATTTCCACCAATTTTATTAAAGTAAAAATACATTTATACTCTACTATAATTGTAATGTATCAATGCACTAACCGTAGACAACTTCAAAACAAAAATGTCGAAATTAATGTTATGACAACCTGTGCTATACGTATGGGCTTGTAGGCACCTTGTCACTATCTTGTTCAACGTATTATTCACGCGACGATATAATTATAATGATTTCCATTAACCTTACTGTCGAAACGGTATACATCTAGTGTCAAAAATTCGTGCGTCGCGTGATTCCGTGGCAATGCAATATTATTCTTGCCATTTTCTCAAACCTAGACAGTCTACACTGAATGATGACATGCCAACCAGGTTTATAACAATTGTAGATGCATAACTGCAGTTCAACATCAACTTTCACTGACGCATTCAAACAGAATGGAACAAACGCCACAATACGAAATGGATACTGAATTGTCAGTGCAAACAACAATAGTCAATGTTACTTTGTTTTGTCTTGGAAGTTGGAGTAGTGGTTTCTTGTTATTGACGCATGCTACGACAAATCTTGTGACATGATGATTCTTAATCATGGCATTAGTTTGTACCGAACATGACGTCTGGAAGAAAAAAGAAGCTTTCGTGTACAGTAAACGAATTGACAGTATACACGTTAACATTAGCCCAATGCTTCCGGTATTTAAATTAACATCACCATTTCTTTGATACATTCAACACAGTGCACCTCACGCATAGACCACTGTACTTAGCTGGCTGCACTCACACATCGTGGAGGTCGACATTTAACATGTCGTGGCCTGCCTGCTTCTCAGGTAGTGTTGTTTTCCAGTCAGACCAAGTGTCAGTGAGCGGATCATATTGTTCGACGACCGACGACTCTGGATAGGGACCTCCTCCCCCTGACACCAGGATACAACCGCGCCACGCGACTGCCGGGGTATTAGAGTGACGTTCGCGTGGTTGGCTCAGTCTTGTCCACGTGTCCGTTATAGGGTCATATCTGAGACATATGCGGTTGGATCCTCCAACTACATAAATAAAGTCGTTTAATAAGACTGCTGCACAGTGGCAGCACGCTTTTGTCATGTCTGTCTGGTTGCTCCAGTGACCCTGCTTCGTGTCAAACACCTGCGTGCAACACAATTCTTTGGCATGCGCGCCTTTACCACCAAAAACAAAGATCTTATTGCTGTAGGTGACAACCATAGAAGAATAAACCGCTTGTGGCATGTTGGGCAAAGACGACCACTGCCGTCGTTTAAGATTCAGACACTCGACAGAAGCGAGCGCTTGGCCATCAACACCCTTCCCTCCCACCACATACACGCAGTCGCCAAGCGAGACACTGCGGTGGTAATACCGAGCAGTGATCAGTGGGGACATCGCCTCCCACTTCTTTGTGACCAAGTCATACAGCCAGCACTGGTCCAACACACTTCCCTTGATACCGCCCGTCAGCAGCAGGGATCTACCCAAGTAGCACATGCTGTACAACCTGCCGACCGACTGTGGCATTTCCGTCAGTGATTTCCAACAACTTGTGTCTTCATTGTAGTACTGGCAAACGCTGTTCTCCACAACTGTGTTATCCTTTGAACAGGTCAGCCCACCAACCACCAGGAGACAAGACTTCATTCGGTAGTTGATGCGTGGCACTGTGCGGCAACTGGATATCTGATTTTGGTGCGTGGTGTCTGCCTGGAACCTCCACGCCTCGTGTAGGTATTCAAAACACTTCGGGGTCAACAGGTCGAACGTGTCCTTCATGTGGCACAGGTAGTTAGTCGTGCAGTATGGCAGGCGGACGTGTTCAAGAATTGTTTCCAAGGACGAATTCCTGTTGTCAAGGTCTTGCTGGACCCAGGCCAACACGGCCTCGACGACAATGTCCTCATCATCAACGCTGACGTCATCATCTCTTATTAATTCGACGAGTTCGCTGCAAGACAACTCTTTGAACTGGTCGGTAAATGGGACAGTTTTGAATTCAGCCAGAATCAGTTGCTTAGCTTTCTTCTGTACGTTATGCAGTTGATGCAACGCGGCAAATCTGTAGAATCCGACACAGCTGGTCAAGTCGACTTGTGCCCCCATGAAATCTTCACAGCCCACTTTCAGGTTATCCAGCTGCAAGACGTCGCATGCCTTGACCAAACTCTCCACGTTGTTGGCGGTCAGCTCAATTTCACCAGTGTAAATATAGTCGACGATGCTGGTCAGTATATTCGGTTCCATTGTCAACTGGACTGTGTCCGATATGCTTTCTTTAAGGTCACACCTGAACATTGCGCTGAAGTAATCACTTGCGACCGCCAGAACGACGCGATGGCACCGGATTTCGACGTCACCCGACTGCAAAGTCACATTCGTATATTCCTCGTTTTGACGCAGTTGATGCATACCCTTCATGAAATCATTCTGGTATGCTTTATCAACAAACGTGTTGGCCTTCTTTGTAGCAGATGCTAAAAAAACAGATATAATAAATGTTTACAGTTGCGTGGAACAACGCATCATTTGTATGTGTCAATTAAAAAAAAATATGCTCGTATGTATGCACGCGCCTACCCCCCACACACACACGAATACAACCACGCACAAACACAAACCCGTAGTGTGAAACGAAAGTAGACTAGTGTAGAACTAATTTTCCATTGAGCCAATTTATTGCTTACGCTGTATCACGTTGGCTCATTACAGCAAATCAACATCGTCTATTAACTCACAACGTCACACCGGATGAGATAACAAGAAATTTGGATGCCAATGCTTACCCATGGCTACTACGACTTCGATCGAAGTTATCACTCGACTGCTACTCGACAACAACAACAACAAAAACAAGGAAGTATGGCAAGGTAGATGTGGTGCCATCTAGCGATTGACCTGTTTTTAATATTATAGTAGTGCCGCCTAGTGACTGACTATACGTTATCCATGTACAATCTGCTGCAAACCATGTGAAGATCTCTAGAGATGCGTGTGGTTTCTTAGACTCCCATCACCCACCTGTTTTGTGTGACCAACATCCTATCTCTCGGTACACCTGTTTGTGGGCCAAGATCACACACCCCAATAGATTCGAGATTCCACTTCACACCAATCCCACCTATAGATGATGTAAAGTTCAATGTTCGACTACGCGTGCCGTACACGAAACAGCCGATATCACATCGTGTACTACAGAGAATGGGATGATCCGTGTACAGTCATGTTCTGAGCATGACACCTGGCCACGGTCACACCGTCACAGCATGTACAGATGATGGAAAGATCCATGTGCGACCATGTGTTGTGTTGTACGTGACACGGAGCCGCTGGCACATTTTGTACAGAGGATGTGAAGATCCGTGTTCACATTCTTGCAAAATTGATTACGTCTACTCCGCGTTGTTTATTTCATTAACCGGGTCAAATATTCATTTGATTATAAACAATGATGGAATAGTGTGCATGGGTGGCTTTCGCGCGGCGTTTGCTGTGTGGCTATTTATTTTTAACAAACATTGTTCACCATATCTCGCACTAAACAACTATGCAATCCTCATCGCCCATCACGAAAGTTGAAAATATGTGGCCGACACAATTCGTTTTAAATATATAATAACGATATCATACAATCATTAAATGAATAATGTTTTTCTTCAGAACTAATTGCTCAGCTTATTTAAGTAATAATAATTATAATAATAATAATAATAAATAACCATAAGTACATAGCGCCATTAAATCGTTGATTTTATTTGTTAGTTTACCAATCTTTCTATATTGTTTTCTCCTAGCATTCCTGTTCTTTTTATGAACAATTTCCTTCAGATTTATGAAGATGTTCAAGCTTTACAAATACTAAATCGACGACAGTTTACACATTTACCCCGGGCAGTGTGTTGGCTCTTTTTCCTAGCTAACACACCAGGCAGAAGAATCAAACGGCTTTCAAAAGTGGTGACTTTTGGGGCTAGTTATCTATTGCGATAGGATTGCGACATTTGTATTACTAGGTTCATAACTATTGCAATAATATCGCGGTATTATACTAGTTTTGTGAAATAATGTACACCCAGAAAACATATGACCAATCTTTCATTTTCTGGGTGTCGTCGTCGCATGGCCTTGGCGAAAATGGATGCTATGTCCGACGGCAAAATTATATTTTAAAAAGGATGTTTATGAGCATTGTCTGTCTCCGCGATCTTCATCACGTCTTAGGTCTCTACATTGGCTTCCTGTCCAGTATCGTATTATTTTTTAAGATCTGCAGTATTAGTTATCAGGCATTTTTATGTTAGCAACCGGCATAGTTATAGTCACTGCTTACTCCCGTAAGAAAGCCTGTCCATCGTCAATCATCTAGATTTGATTTACTTTTTGTTCCTAGAGTTAATGCCAACATTGGAATGATGGCTTTCTCTGTTGCTACACCGATCCTTTGGAATGTGCCCACTTTTTTATCAGTTGAAAATATTAGGTAATTCCGCCGGCATTTAAAACATCTTTATACCCTTGCCTTTCCACCTTAGCTCCCTGGCGTATCCATCCATGTTGTCAACTTTAATAGTGTTTAGATTTCGATATTTACTAACCGTTTTGTTTTTATTAACAAAAAGTACCTTAATATTGTTATTATTATTAAACGAGTAACGTATATTGCAATGTACCTCACAACATTGAAATCGCCGATTGCCAATTGTATATACATACATTACTTAAAAGTATGATTTCAATATGTACTATGAATAATATTAATGTTTATATAATGTTGCGTGGGAGCATGTGCAAGTGTCACATATACAGTGGAACCTCACTGTTATGACGGGTGCGATTTGTTCTACTGCACACTGAAGTCTAAACAATAAATACATTGTCAAAACAACCTTGTGTTCCCTGCACCTTTATTGTCTCACACGCACATTCATCAAAACAATACATTATTTAGCAACATTAATTACCTCTCATATGGTAACGTCCTTGTTAAACACTTAAATAAAATATATGGGTAAATTCAACTCAAAGGTAAATGATATAACATGATTAACAATTGTGTTTTATAAATACGTATAACTGGTGTAGAGTGGAACGTGACTAATAAAGTCACCGTCGGGACTGGGCAGAGGTGACATGAATGGCGAGGCGACCGTATTGGCGAGGTTATTTTTCCTATTCTTTACTGTTACATGAATAATTTGGGACTATCTTATGGTGACCTTATTTGTGAGGTGGCTGTATTACCGAGGTGACCGTAAAGCGAGGTTCCGCTGTATGTGTGTTGGAAGAGCGGTCTAAGTGGGAAGGCGGTTGACCACAAGTATGTGTTCTCTACAGCCACCTCGCAATAAAGATAACCCTAGGACAGTTCAACGTTATTTCTGTAACATTACGTATAGGAAATTAGTCCCGATAAGACGGTCACCTCGCCACTCAGGTCACGTCCTGAGGGTGACCACATTAATACAACTTAACAATCACCATTAGTGCATATACTAGATAACGTGATTAAATAAATAAAGCCTTCGTGAAAACCTTAGAAGGGTGACCGACTGATACAAGAACATTAAATGTTATTGCGCCATCATGACAGCGTCCTAGCTGTGCGCGGCCAGTATAACTACATCTAGTTTAATATAGTTCGCATGTAACGATATGCACTCCATTCGACGTCAAACAACGTGTTTGGTAATTTGTGAGAATCGCATAAGTGAGCCATTTACAAGGTATCACGAATTATAATATACGGCATGTTGTGTTACGTGAATCGTGCGTTGAACGGAAGTCCTTTATTAAGTACGGTGGCTCAATGGTGTATACTAAACTATAGAACAATTCTAAAATGATATCTCCCTCTTTAACTTGATAACGCATAACAAAGGCTAACCAATAATTATCATTAAAGTTCGTTTGTCTGATTACAAGTCCAATCTCTTGGGAGGGACGACCGCGCGACTGGATCGTCTCACCGCACTCGGTTTGTCATCGGGTTGATCTCGGGCGACTCTTTTCGGCTCGGATGACTCTCGTGTCGCGTGTGACGTCTCTGGCATGGCTGGTGCCTCCTGCTCGTCTGACGACACGTCGACATCGGGAGTTGATACATCGATGTGGTTGTCATGCGGCACTTTCAACAGATGCTGGCGATTTCTACGGTAGACACCACCATTCTCCGCCTCGACAGTGTAAGACCGTGGATATCCAGCTCGCGATGTAACTGTTGCCGGATTGCTCCATTTGTCGTCAGTTTCCGTCTTCACGCGCACCTTATCACCAGGTTGCAGTTCGCGTAATTCACGCGCGCCGTTTCGCTTGTTGTAGTTGCGAGTGTAGGTAGCTTTCGCTCGCTCATCGTTTCGAACTACGTCCAACGTGGAACGAATTGTGACGTGATGGTCGGCAATGACGTCCTGATCTATCTTCCCATCATTAGTTGAGTTGGACTGTACCGAATCGATGGGATCGGTATTGTTCGGTACTATTGTAACGCGCTGAATGGGTCCTCGCATGCGATGATCTTTTTCGCCGTCTGAACTGCGCGTTCTGCGTCTCCGTTGGATACTGGGTAGTGTGGGCTACTCGTCTGATGGATGAACTGGGCCGATGTTGCGAATGTCGAGAACTCTTGTGATGCAAACTGTGGACCGTTGTCGGAAAGCACGGTCTCTGGGACACCCCATCTAGCGAACACATCTTTCATCTTCAGAATGACTGACTGCGACGTCGGCGTTCTGATGTATGCGATTTCGATGTATCTTGAGTAGTAATCCACCATCACTATGTATGTGCTACCCTTCACTTCACACAGGTCACAGCCATTTTTTGTCATGGATACTGAGGCAACGGAGTGCTCTTCATGGGCTCCTTTCGCTGAGTCGACCCACGCTCTTGGCAATGTCCGCAGCGTTTGACGAAGTCGTTTATCTCAGTTGATAAGCCAGGCCACCATATCGATTGATTGGCCTGCTCACGGCACTTTGTCACTCCGTGATGACCCTCGTGAATTTTCTTGATGATTTCGGCTCTCATTGATGTGGGAATCACGATCTTCTGATTGCGCACCAAGAGTCCTTCGATCACGGTTAGTTCGTCCCTCACGTGGAACAACTCACGTGTGTCTCCGTCGATGCGTTGAGTATGTCGTGGCCATCCTGAAATCGTGTAGTCGATGACCTTCTGTAGAGTTTCGTCCGCATCGGTGGCGTCTCGAATACGCCTAATCATAGGGTCTCTTATCTGCACGCATGCCATGATGTTATGAACGTAGGCTTGAACTTCTTCCATCGTATCGGGCGTTTCTGAACATTCAAGGGGCTGTCTCGAGAGCGTGTCAGCGACGACCTGGTCCTTTCCGGGTACATATCTCGCCACCGCGTTGAATCGCATCAGTCGGAGTATTAGCCGTTGATACCTGATTGGCGTCTGGTCTATGTCGCGAGTGTTTATGAGAGGTATTAGAGGCTTGTGGTCTGTCCATAGCGTAAATGTATCCTTCCCTAGCAGATAACGGGTGAATTTCTTACACGCCCATGTGCATGCTAGGCATTCTTTCTCGATGGGAGCATAGCCGGTCTCCGCCTTGGTTAGTGTACGTGAAGCGTATGCAAGGGGTCTCCACTGATCCGTCTCGTCTTGCTGCATTAAAAAATAATACGATACTGGACAGGAAGCCAATGTAGAGACCTAAGACGTGATGAAGATCGCGGAGACAGACAATGCTCATAAACATCCTTTTTAAAATTTAATTTTGCCGTCGGACATAGCATCCATTTTCGCCAAGGCCATGCGACGACGACACCCAGAAAATGAAAGATTGGTCATATGTTTTCTGGGTGTACATTATTTCACAAAACTAGTATAATACCGCGATATTATTGCAATAGTTATGAACCTAGTAATACAAATGTCGCAATCCTATCGCAATAGATAACTAGCCCCAAAAGTCACCACTTTTGAAAGCCGTTTGATTCTTCTGCCTGGTGTGTTAGCTAGGAAAAAGAGCCAACACACTGCCCGGGGTAAATGTGTAAACTGTCGTCGATTTAGTATTTGTAAAGCTTGAACATCTTCATAAATCTGAAGGAAATTGTTCATAAAAAGAACAGGAATGCTAGGAGAAAACAATATAGAAAGATTGGTAAACTAACATATAAAATCAAAGATTTAATGGCGCTATGTACTTATGGTTATTTATTATTATTATTATAATAATTAGTATTACTTAAATAAGCTGAGCAATTAGTTCTGAAGAAAAACATTATTCATTTAATGATTGTATGATATCGTTATTATATATTTAAAACGAATTGTGTCGGCCATATATTTTCAACTTTCGTGATGGGCGATGAGGATTGCATAGATGTTTAGTGCGAGATATGGTGAAAAATGTTTGTTAAAAATAAA
Source organism: Paraescarpia echinospica (assembly GCA_020002185.1). Classification (NCBI taxonomy): domain Eukaryota; kingdom Metazoa; phylum Annelida; class Polychaeta; order Sabellida; family Siboglinidae; genus Paraescarpia; species Paraescarpia echinospica. The sequence goes on from CM034531.1 coordinate 52,548,505, forward strand.
TAGCCACACAGCAAACGCTGCGCGAAAGCCACCCATGCACACTATTCCATCATTGTTTATAATCAAATTAATATTTGACCCGGTTAATGAAATAAACAACGCGGAGTAGACGTAATCAATTTTGCAAGAATGTGAACACGGATCTTCACATCCTCTGTACGAAATGTGCCAGCGGCTCCGTGTCACGTACAACACAACACATGGTCGCACATGGATCTTTCCATCATCTGTACATGCTGTGACGGTGTGACCGTGGCCAGGTGTCACGCTCAGAACATGACTGTACACGGATCATCCCATTCTCTGTAGTACACGATGTGATATCGGCTGTTTCGTGTACGGCACGCGTAGTCGAACATTGAACTTTACATCATCTATAGGTGGGATTGGTGTGAAGTGGAATCTCGAAACTATTGGGGTGTGTGATCTTGGCCCACAAACAGGTGAACCGAGAGATAGGATGTTGGTCACACAAAACAGGTGGGTGATGGGAGTCTAAGAAACCACACGCACCTCTAGAGATCTTCACATGGTTTGCAGCAGATTGTACATGGATTAACGTATAGTCAGTCACTAGGCGGCACTACTATAATATTAAAAACAGGTCAATCGCTAGATGGCACCACATCTACCTTGCCATACTTCCTTGTTTTTGTTGTTGTTGTTGTCGAGTAGCGGTCGAGTGATAACTTCGATCGAAGTCGTAGTAGCCATGGGTATGCATTGGCATCCAAATTTCTTGTTATCTCATCCGGTGTGACGTTGTGAGTTAATAGACGATGTTGATTTGCTGTAATGAGCCAACGTGATACAGCGTAAGCATTAAATTGGCTCAATGGAAAATTAGTTCTACACTAGTCTACTTTCGTTTCACACTACGAGTTTGTGTTTGTGCGTGGTTGTATTCGTGTGTGGGGGGTGAGCGCGCGCGTGCATACATACGAACATATTTTTGTTTAGTTGACACATACAAATGATGCGTTGTTCCACACAACTGTAAACATTTATTATATCTGTTTTTTTAGCATCTGCTACAAGGAAGGCCAACACGTTTGTTGATAAAGCATACCGGAATGATTTCATGAAGGGTATGCATCAACTGCGTCAAAACGAGGAATATACGAATGTGACTTTGCAGTCGGGTGACGTCGAAATCCGGTGCCATCGCGTCGTTCTGGCGGTCGCAATTGAATACTTCAGCGCAATGTTCAGGTGTGACCTTAAAGAAAGCATATCGGACACAGTCCAGTTGACAATGGAACCGAATATACTGACCAGCATCGTCGACTATATTTACACAGGTGAAAATGAGCTGACCGCCGACAACGTGGAGAGTTTGGTCAAGGCATGCGACGTCTTGCAGCTGGATAACCTGAAAGTGGGCTATGAAGATTTCATGGGGGCACAAGTCGACTTGACCAGCTGTGTCGGATTCTACAGATTTGCCGCGTTGCATCGACTGCATAACGAACAGAAGAAAGCTAAGCAACTGATTATGGCTGAATTCAAAACTGTTCCATCTACCGACCAGTTCAAAGAGTTGTCTTGCAGCGAACTCGTCGAATTAATCAGAGATGATGACGTCAGCGTTGATGATGAGGACATTGTCGTCGAGGCCTGGGTCCGGCATGACCTTGACAACAGGAAGTCGTCCTTGGAAACAATTCGTGAACACGTCCGCTTGCCATACTGCACGACTAACTATCTGTGCCACAGGACACGTTCGACCTGTTGACCCCGAAGTGTTTTGAATACCTACACGAGGCGTGGAGGTTCCAGGCAGACACCTCGCACCAAAATCAGATCACCAGTTGCCGGTCGGCATGTTGTACAGCGTATGCTACTTGGGTAGATCCCTGCTGCTGACCGGCGGCCACAAAGGAGGTGCGTTGTACCAGTGCTGGCTCTATGACTTGGTCACAAAGAAGTGGGAGGCGATGCCCCCACTGATCGCTGCTCGGTATCTCCACCGCAGTGTCTCGCTGGGCGACTGCGTGTATGTGGTGGGAGGGAAGGGTGTTGATGGCCAAGTGCTCGCTTCTGTTGAGTGTATGAATCTTAAACGGCGGCAGTGGTCGCCTTTGCCCAACATGCCACAAGCGGTTTATTCCTCTATGGTTGTCACCTATAGCAAAAAGATCTTTGTTTTTGGTGGTATAGATGCGCAGGCCAAATCACTGTGTTGCACGCAGGTGTTTGACACGAAGCAGGGTCAGTGGAGCAACCAGACAGACATGACAAAAGCGTGCTGCCACTGTGCAGCATCATATTAAACGACTTTATTTATGTAGTTGGAGGATCCAACCGCATATGTCTCAGATATGACCCTGCAACAGACACGTGGACAAGACTGAGCCAACCACGCGAACGCCACTTTAATACCCCGGCAGTCGCGTGGCGCGGGTGTATCCTGGTTTCAGGGGGAGGAGGTCCCTACCCAGAGTCGTCGGTCGTCGAACAATATGATCCGCTCACTGACACTTGGTCTGACTGGAAAACAACACTACCTGAGAAGCAGGCAGGCCACGACATGTTAAATGTCGACCTCCATGATGTGTGAGTGCAGCCAGCTAAGTACAGTGGTCTATGCGTGAGCTGCACTGTGTTGAACGTATCAAAGAAATGGTGATGTTAATTTAAATACCAGAAGCATTGGGCTAATGTTAACGTGTATAATGTCAATTCGTTTACTGTACACGAAAGCTTCTTTTTTCTTCCATGGACCCTTGTTGGGACGACGCGATTTCACTTGTTCTGATCCTCTCGACGGGTTTTCTCCACCTATTGCAACGGAACATGTGTCACTATATATTTCCCTAGACCAAACAGTGCAGACTCATTATCAGCATGTGATTAGATCGTTGAAATACGGTGTTAAAGTTGCATTCTGAGTTCCTTCATGTTTAAAATACACATTTCCAATGAGTCAACATGCCACATACACAATATATAACTTTCCTCAACTCCATATAAACTTTTTTCCATAATATGTCATTTTAAGATAACACGGCGCAAAAGACAAACCATTATTTTCGCTGATCAACTTTTGTTAATTCGCCGATTGGTTGGACATAATCTACAAGGGAACATGCCACGTTCGATGTTGTCTAGGCAAGTCAAGACGTTATTAATTGTGTTATTTGTATCAAAGACATCATGTTCGTTACAAATTAATGCCATGATTAAGATTCATCGTGTCACAAGATTTGTCGTAGCATGCGTCAATAACAAGGAAACACTACTCCAGCTTCCAAGACAAAACAAAGTAACATTGACTATTGTTGTTTGTACTGACAATTCAGTATCCATTTCGTATTGTGTTACATCTGTTCAGACCTCACTGCATAGACGCTAGCATATTCAGGCAGAACAGAGACGATAGTTCTAGTAAACCAACTTTATTAAACGTGGCTGCTGCGACAAGGGTGCGGCCTGTTATTCTACTTTCTGGGGAGACGTCATTAAGTGATATTGTTACATTCCCTCCGTTTTACAAGCAACATGTACTCAACCAAAACGTACTAACGTATTAAAGTAACCAACTCATTATGTCTATGGATCAGCATCAATGTTTCGTAGTGGTATAAATAAAATAAAGTTGCCAAAACCTGAATGCAACATAACTGAATCACGAAACGTTCCAGCTAACACTAAACACTACATAACACACTATTTCACAACAAACAGCAGCAACATTCCTGATGTCATGCTAAAGCCAAAATGGCATGGTCAACATGCAAACGCTCAATTATGAGAATAGCACCAGACAACATGTCATGCTCATACGAACATGGCAAACATGAATGTCATATATTCAGGATATAATCAGACTGACTGAAGCTGGATTCGTTTATTAACATGAACGAAACAAAACCAAAACACACAAGCCGGCGGATATACTACTACTGCGGCTCTGATAATACGACGTAAAACCGTGTAGTTCTTCCTAGCAATGCGACTACATTACACTCCTCCACACTAAATTAAAGAGTTCTCTACTACTAATGTTCAGTTCAGTTCTTGTATGGCAACACGGACAAGAAATGTAGTAAACGTCACAAACAACTTAAGTAATGCACAGGGGTATTATTATGACCCACGGGGTGCAGTGTTACGTACTCACAGGTCGAGCCGTACGACTGGTTTCCGATACCTTGGCGGATAGCGCCGTTGGGGAGAGTTCACGCCATCAGTCGCCGGTGGTGTCGTCGCGGCACGTGCCCTCGGGAGTCGTAATCACCTCAGGAGTGGTCATCACGGTCGGTGTCGTCATCACGCTTGGACGAGTCGTCTCGTTCGGTTGAGTCGTCGCGCTCGGTTGAGTCTTCACGTCTGGTTGAGTCGCCACGCCCGGTTGAGTCGCCACGCCCGGTTGAGTCGTCACGCCCGGTTGAGTCGTCACGCCCGGTTGAGTCGTCACGCTCGGCTGAGTCGACACTCGCAGATCGCGTCGCAGTGCGTCCTCCGTCACTGAAGTCGTCATCAGATGATCGGCGTGTACGTACCGGTTTGTCCCAGAAACACGTTCTGGGTCCCACCACTTTGACGATCGTTCCCGCGAGCCATTTCGCTACTCCACCTCGAGTATTGCGCACCGCGACATGCTGATGTAGGATGAAGTAGCGATCCTTCACACCGGCTCGATCATGGAAGAGCTTCTGCTTCGCTTGTCGCTCCTCAACATCTTCCTTCAGACTCGGCTTCAACAGAGTGAACCGGGTTCTCACCTGCCGTTTCAGGAACAGTTCGGCCGGTGTCCGCCCCGTCACACTGTGCGGAGTGTTCCTATATCGCAACAGGAAGTTCGCCAGGCGATGCTGAAGCGATATGTGAACGCCGCCATACTTCGCCTCGAGAACGTCTCTCAGCAGCGCCTGCTTCAGGAGTCCCACTGCCCTCTCAGCCGCCCCATTGCTGGCTGCGTGATAGGGCGGCACCAACGTCTGCTTGATGCCGTTCAGACGATAGAAATCTCGGAAATCATGAGACGTAAATTGCGGCCCATTGTCACTAACGATCTCCTCAGGAAGACCATGAGCTGCGAACAGGTTGCGTAGAATCTCAATCGTACGCTGTGAAGTCGTCAGACGCATCTGAAACACCTCCACCCACTTCGTGTGGCTGTCAATCAGGACTAGGAAGTTGTTTCCATCTTTCTCTGCGTAATCTGTGTGTACGCGCATCCACGGACGTACAGGCCACGACCACGGCTGCAATGGCACCACAGGCTGTGTGTTGCTTGTAGCCATGCAAACCGCACACTCGTGGACACGTGACTCGATCTCCTGGTCCAGACGAGGCCACCAGAGGTAACTCCTTGCCACGCCTTTCATCCGTGTCATGCCCATGTGACCCTCATGTAGGTCGTCCATGAGCCGTTGGCGCCAGTTCGGTGGCACGACCACTCTCAACCCCCATAGGATGCACCCCTGCTCGACTGAGAGTTCGTTTCGACGGATGAAGTAGGGTTGTAGGTCGTCATCATTCACTCTCGCAGGCCAGCCATTCATGATGAAGTTGAACACCTTGGCTAGCACGGGGTTCTTTCGAGTGGCCTCTTTGATCTGTTGGCTCGTGACTGGCAGTTCATCCACACACGTAAAGTGGAAAATGTCGTCACTCCCATCAGCTGTCTTCCCAGGATCGTTGTACGGCAGCCTGGAGAAGGCGTCAGCATGCAGCAGTTCCGAGCCAGGCCGATACTGGATGTCATAGGTGTAGGCCGACAGAATCAACGCCCACCTCTGAAGACGAGCTGCTGTCATCGTAGGTACACCGCTCTTTGACCCCAGTATAGTGACTAGCGGCTTGTGGTCCGTCTCAAGTGTGAAGTGGCGGCCCCACAAATATTGTCGAAAGCGCTTCACCCCGAAAATGATGGCCAGTGCCTCTCGTTCGACTTGCGAGTAGTTACGCTCGGCCGACGTCATCGTGCGGGAGGCGAATGCTATCGGCCTCTCCACGCCATCGGGTGAAACATGCGATATCACCGCACCAACTCCATACGAAGAGCCATCACAAGCGAGCTTCAAAGGCTTCTTCGCATCATAGTGGCACAGAATGTCCGCATTACAGATTAGTTCCTTGCTGCGTTTGAACGCCTGTTCGCACGTCCCATGACCACTCTGCACCCGAGTGTGTCAGCATGTGTAACGGCGCCAACAGCGTGGACAAGTCCGGCAAGAACTTCATGTAGTATTTGAGCAGCCCAAGATAGCTGCGCAGTTCTGTGGTGTTCGTCGGTCTCGGCGCTTCCTTGAGAGCCGCGATCTTGTCAGCCGTGGGAAGCAGTCCCTCCGCGGTGACCAGGTGACCTAGATACTCAATCTGGTCCGCCATTAACTTGCACTTTGCGAGTTTCAATCGAATGCCGTAGTGTTGCAGTCGGCTCAGCACCTCATCAAGCCTCTGCAGATGTTGCTCGTTCGACCTCGCAGTAATCAAGATGTCGTCGAGATAACAAGCGACACCGTCTATCCCTGCCAACACCTGATCCATGGTTCGCTGGAATATGGCCGGGGCAGAGTTCACACCATAACTAAGTCTGTTCGGCTGATACAGACCCTTATGTGTATTGATCGTCAGCAGGCGTTTGGACTCATCATCGAGCTCTAGCTGGTTGTACGCGTGTGCCAGGTCCAGTTTCGTGAACTTTGTTCCTCCCGCCAGCGTCGCGAAGATGTCTTCGGGTTAACTGTGACCTTGTAGTCACCGCAGATTCGTACAGTTTTATCCGACTTCAACACATTGACCGTCGGTGTCGCCCAGTCAGAGCGCTCCACCTTCGTGATGACCTTGTCCAACTTATCGAGCTCCGCGGCCACCATCTCTCGTCTAGCGTACGGCACTGGACGAGACTTCTTGAACACCGGAGTCGTATCCGGCCGCACATGAATCGTCACTTTGAAGTCGTTGATTCCACCATAGCCTTCCTCGAAGACCGGTAGGTGGCGCCTCACGACGTCATCGGCTGTCGCCACGTCGCTGTCAAGCGAGATTGCCCGAATGCTGGGCCAGTCCAGCTGGATTTGCGCCATCCAATTGTGACCTAGCAGCGCTGGTCGTCGTCTGTCACCTGCCACGATGACGAGAGGTAGTTCAACACTCTGTTTGTTGTAGCTCACCGGGATGGTTATCACTCCTCTTAGCGGCAGGAGACCACCCTGATAGTCTCTCAGTTGCAGCTGTGTTGGCTCTAGTGCAAAGCGAGACAACTGTTCAGTATCGATCTCCATGTCGATAGGCCTACCATCAACCCTGACAGTCACCATGTACTTAGGTGTGCGCTGTCCCACTGTAATCGCGGACACGTCACTGTCGCCCGTCGATCTGGCCTCCGTGATGTGGTGAATTCCGAGTCCACTACTGCTGTCACTTTCCCCTCCGTCATCATGCACCAGGTTGGTGTTGCTGCGACTTTGGCACATTTTATGCAAATGTCCAATACGTCCGCACCCATAGCATTTAGCTTTGCGAAACTTGCAAGTCTGAGCATCGTGATTCAGCCCGCAACGCATACACGACTGCCTCGCTGTATTATCGCCCGTTCTCCTCGACACCACATGCTCTTTCGTCAACACCTGCTGCTGCCGTCGTGGATGACCCGTCACCCGGTGTACCTCCATCACACTTGCCTTGCCAATCAGCTCCATCGTGTTGTGAGCTGCCAGCTCCATCGCTTGAGCGACCGTGCACGCCGTGATGAACGTCAAATCTTTGTCCGCTAGGAGGCGCTTCTGCGTAGCTTCGCTGTGTAGACCGCATACGAAACGGTCCCTCAACGCCTCATCCAGAAACGTCCCAAAGTCACACGTCGAGGCCAGCTGTTTCAGTGCCACTATGTAGTCGGCTACTGACTCCCCGTCACCCTGGTTGCATTTGTTGTACCGGAACGGAAGCGTTCAGCGATCACAATTCGCTGTGGTCGGTAGTGCGTCACCAGGGTCGCTGTCAGCACGGCAAAAGTCTGATCAGACGGCTTTGCTGGAGTGAGTAGGTTCCGTAGAAGGGCGTATGCTTTAGGCCCGATTACAGCTAGAAGCACACTCACACGACGATCCGCTGTGCCGGCCGGCGTAGGCTCACCAATAGCGTTAGCCAGCATCCACTGCTCCAGTCTTTCCAGATAGCTGTTGACCTCCTCTCTTCGCTCATCGAACTCGCACATAGCACCGATGATGCTCGAGGAAGCCATCGCGCAGGTTGGATTCAGATACTCGTCGCCAGTGTCATATATTCAGGATGTAATCAGACTGACTGAAGCTGGATTCGTTTATTAACATGAACGAAACAAAACCAAAACACACAAGCCGGCGGATATACTACTACTGCGGCTCTGATAATACGACGTAAAACCGTGTAGTTCTTCCTAGCAATGCGACTACATTACATTGAACATATGGAATAGGATGGAACATCCACAAGACAACACACTTGCGTGTCTGCATCAATCATGTCTGTACTCATCAATGTTCATGTAAGTATCATCAGCTGTTCATTTAGACACAACATAGTCCTTGTATTTGCTGGGTAGCTTGGACTTGTTGATTCTCTCGGACTTCCTGGGTGTCGTTGGACGTACCGGAGAGTGTGGTTCTGTCTGGTCACTCTGGTGTTGTTGTTCAACCGGTGTGTTCGGCTGAATTTCAAATGGTGTGTTGGCCCGAACTGGGTTAACTGGAGTGATTAGAGGATCATCATGGGATGGGATATCCATGGACTCCTCAACCAACACATGAGGTGGTGTTTCGTGTGTTCTTCTTAGGTGTACACGGTTGCGCCTGTACACTGTTCCCTCAGTATCTTCAACTTCATAGGACCTTTCATCCAGTCGTCTCACCACCTTCGCTTTCTTCCATGACTTGACTCCAAGCTTGAACGGCTTCATTCGGACTGTATCACCTTGATGCAGATGTGGGAGATCTGTAGCAGATTTACAAGATTTAACAAGATTGCCATCCAGAGAATTAACTCTAGATGGCAGGTGGACAAGGAAGCCCTTTGGCTTATCGAGAGTCCAACCCTTTTATCTACATATATCCAGCCCTTCTGAGGTATGTGTCGATTTTATTTTTAAACATATTCACACTACTAGCACCTACACAATCATCAGATAATCTGTTCCATACATTCACAGTCCTTTGTGAAAATGAAAACTTTCTTACGTCTAATCTACACTGTTCCTTTACTAATGTAACTTCATGTCCTCTAGTCTTTCTATCTTTCTTAACTGAAAAAAACATATTTCTATCAATATTTTCATAACCATTCAATATTTTAAACACTTTTATCTGATCTCCTCTCAAACTCATGGTCTCTGGTGTTGTTAATCCACATTCTTTTAGGCGTTTTTCATAACTAAGATCCCTAAGTTTTGGTATCATTTTAGTCGCTCTCCTCTGTACTCTTTCTAGCATATCTATGTCCTTCTTGCGGTATGGCCTCCACGCTTGTATACAATATTCTAAATGAGGCCTAACTATTGTTTTGTACAGCGGTATTATTAGTTCTTTTTCTTTATATGCTATATTTCGCCTAATCAATCCAAGGATTTGATTTCCTTTTGAAGCTGCAATTCCACACTGCTCTGAAACCTTCATGTCAGCACTAATTATCAGCCCTAAGTCTTTTTCTTTTACAGTAGTATTTAGTACAGTTCACCCCATTGTATATTCTACATATTCGTTCCCATGTCCTGTGTGAAGACATTTACATTTCCCAAAATTGAACAACATTTGCCACTTTTCAGACCATTTGATCAACCTTTCAAGATCATCCTGTAAATGCTGTCTATCTCCATCACTTTTAATTCTTCTAAACACTTTTGTATCATCTGCAAATTTCAACACCTTGCTAGCTATATCATCGTCCAAATCGTTTATATATATTAAGAATAATATAGGTCCCAGTACTGATCCCTGTGGAACCCCACTCAAAACTGATTTCCAGTTTGAAGCCTCCCCATCAACAACTACCCGCTGTCTTCTGTCAATCAGCCATTTTTCTATCCAGTTAATTATACTATTTCCTATGCCATGGGCCTTTAGTTTAAGCAGTAATCTCTGATGTGGCACTTTGTCGAAAGCTTTTTGAAAATCTAAGTAGATGATGTCTACTGGTGATCCATCATTTGTCATAGTACTTGGCTTGACGGCGTTGTGTCCTTTTCAGCATATCTGTTTCATGTTGCTGCACAGACGACAGCGACTCCAGAAGACTTTGAGCTGTTGGAAGAATTGTTTTTGTCCGCCTACCTAGTAGCCTCTGTGCAGGACTACTGTCCATTCCTTGAGTTGGGGTGTTGCAGATATTCAGCAGTGCTAAATATTGGTCACCACCAGCGCATTGTGCTTTCTTGATCATCTTCTTTGCAGCTTTCACCGATGATTCCAGCTTGCTGTTTAAGAGACTGTGGTGTGGAGATGTCGTCACATGTTCGAATCCCCATTTCTTACTGAAATGAGCGAACTCGTCTGATACCAGTTGTGGACCATTGTCAGTAACTACAGTATCCGGAATTCCCATCCTAGCAAAATGAGCTTTGAGCTTTGTGATTACTGACTTGTGGTTGGTAGATAGTATATTTCCCAGAAGTTTGATCTGTAGTCAGTGGTGACTAGGTAGTCCTTTCCTTGGTAAGAGAACAGGTCGACACCGACCTTCTGCCATGGACGGTCCGGCACTTCATGGCTCATCAGAGTTTCCTTAGTCTGAGAATGTTCGAACTCACGACAGGCTTCACACGTTTGGATGTACACTTTGATTTCTGCATTCATGCCAGGCCAGAACACCAACTCCCTTGCTCTTCTTAGGCATCCTTCAATGCCAACGTGGCCTAGGTGAACATCCTTCTTAATTTGTGATCTCATGGACTGTGGAATCACAAATCTTTCGCCACGGAACACCAATCCATCAGTGACGGCCAACTCATCTCTGACGTGGTAGTAAGGCACAGCAGGTGGCGGCACATCTGGTTTCTCGGGCCAGCCATGTTGCAGGACAGCTGTCAGCACTTGTAGAGTGGCATCTTGTTCGGTGGCATTACGAATGTCCTGGACAACATCTTCTCTCATGGATAGATAGTTCACAGCGTGGATAGCTTCGAACTCAGTGGTCGGTTGTTCCTGTCCAGCTGGCAGGAAGGCACGTGACAGTGTGTCAGCGAGAGACATCTTCTTGCCTTCCAAGTACTTGACCTCAATGTCATACGCAAGTGCACGTAGGAGCATGCCCTGTAGACGCTTGGGTGCTCTGTCCAGAGGTTTCTTTGTTATTGCCTCTAGTGGCTTGTGGTCACTGTAGACAAGGATGGGGTGACCGTAGGTGAACTGATGCCACTTCTCAAGAGCAAAGACGACGGCCAGCATCTCTTTCTCTTTAATGGCATATCTGGTCTCTGTGTCAGTCAAAGCACGACTGGCGTAAGCAATTGGTCTTCCATCCTGAAGTAGTGCACATCCCAGGCCATAGTTGCTAGCATCACACTGAATGACCAGTTGCTTACTCGCGTCAAAGTAAGCCAGAGTGGGTGCCTCAGCCAGGAGTTGTTTCAGTGTTGTGAAAGCTTTCTTCTGAGCATCTCCCCACATCCAGGCAACGTCTCGTTGTACAAGAGCAGCAATGGGACGGAATACATCAGTCAACTTGGGTACGTATCTCGCCAGGTAAGTTGCTGTACCTCTTAGCCTCTCCACAGCTTCCCTGTCACACGGACTCTTCATCTTCAGAACAGCTTCGACCTTGGATGGGTCAGGTTTCAGACCATCAGCTGTGACAACATGGCCTAAGAACTGGATTTCATTCTCATTGAAGCGACATTTCTCACGGTTCAGTTTGATCCCATGTTTCTTGCATCTTTGGAGCAGCTTCTGGATCTTGACACAGAGATCAGAGTCATCGTATCCATGGATGATAATATCATCAGCAACACAGTGAACATTCTCCAACCCTTCCAGTGCTTGTTGCAGACGCTTTTGGAAAATTTCACTGCTGACTTTCAAGCCGAAAGGTAGTCGTCGCCAACGATACCGCCCAAACGGTGTTGCGAAAGTAGTCAGTAGGCTAGATTCTTCATCCAGTTCGCAGTGTAGATATCCTTGTTGCAAGTCACACACAGCAAATTTCTTGGAATTCACAAGCTTCGGTAGAATGTCGTCCAGCACAGGAAGCTTGTAGTGTTCACGCTTTAGGGCTAGGTTGAGAGGTCTAGGATCAATGCAGATCCTGAGAGCTCCAGAATGTTTCTTGGCTACAGACATTTGGTTCACCCAATCAGTGGGTTGGTCCACTTTGACTATGACACCAGTGTGTTCTAGTCGGTCTAGCTCATCTTTCACGGTATTGTTCAGTGATTCTGGTAGGGTACGAGGTGGTCTCACAACCGGTTCAGCATTTTGTTCCAGGGTGAGACGAATTTTCCCACCAGGAAGCGAGCCAAGTTTACCGTCGAACACTTCAGGATAGTCTTCAGTGCATGGAGTTTGAGCAACTCTACAGCTGGAGAGTGAAGATACAGTTTCAATGTTCTCGTAGTTCACCGTGATGAGCTTCATGCATTCAGCAGCTTTACGGCTGAGTAGTGGTGTCAGTTTGTCATCATCCACAATGACATAGTCCACTTTGAACTTGTCTCCTGTAGCAGAATTTACGGTTTTAGCTCCGCACTTGCCGAGAGCTTCAGTCTTCACATTGTTCCACATCTTCAGAGTAATTGGTTCTGGGCGGATATCTTTCTCCTTCACGTACTTCTTGGGCAGTATGTTGACAGTTGAACCACAGTCAACCTGCATCTTCACCGACTGCTTTTCGACCAGCATGTTGCACAAAATGGGACCATCTTGTGAGGAGAGTGCGTGCACATCGGCAGTGACGCAGCTGATATTGCCAAAGCTAGCACCAGAGCTATCCGAGTCTAACCCATCTTGTACACTGTGAACAGTCTTAAGGCATTGCACGGAGCCTCTGAAATGGTTTCGATCCCTACATGCATCACTCGTCTTGCCCCATGCAGGGCAGAGTTCTTTCTTCATGGGGTGCGTTTTGCAGCAGAATATGCATTTTCGTTGACTAGCAGATTTTCTTCCACCGAATGTCGACTTGGCAGTGTAGCGTCTGTATCTGGTGTCGACCCGGTTCACTGCTTCTGTTTTATTCAGAATTTTGCATTGTTCTTCAGCCTCTTGCATGCACCGGCAGATGTCTACTGCTCTGGGTAGATCAAGTTGCGATTGTGAAATGAGTTTGTTGCGGATTTTGTCACTCCTTACACCGAGGATTATCCTGTCAACAATCAGCTTGTCTCGCATACAATTACAAAACCCACAGATTTTTGCTAGATTGTTCAACACCGAGTAGAATTGTTCAAACGACTCGTTTTCCTGATTTCGGGTGCTTATACCTTTCAAAGAATTCTTTTACTTCGCCCAAGATATTTTCGTCAAATTTTCTGATGATTTAAGCAGGCTTGACCCGTTCTTCTTCCGTCAAATCCATACCATTGAAGACGCGTAGTGCGTCTTTCCCAATACAGTGTATGAGAAGTGCCGTCACATATATGTCTGGCTTAGTGTCGAGTCCAGACACGATTAGATAGTTTTCCCACATTTGTTTCCACAACTTCCAGTTATCGATCTGATTGGTTTCCAGTTCCAATGCAGGTGGAGGCGAACCACTGGGCAAGTTCACATAGATGTGATTCTGAGAACGAGGGTCTTCAACATTTGGAGCACCCACAGCAGGTGCCCCCACAGCGGCCACGCCGGCCGTTACAGTTGAATTATCGTCAGCCATAGTTCACTTTGACTTTAACACAAATGTCACTTTTGATAGGACTGCCTTACCATATTCAGTTACCTTCGATATCTCACCGACGCCACCATGTTATAACATCTGTTCAGGCCTCACTGTATAGCTAGCATATTCAGGCAGAACAGAGACGATAGTTCTAGTAAACCAACTTTATTAAACGTGGCTGTTGCGACAAGGGAGCGGCCTGTTATTCTACTTTCTGGAGAGACGTCATTAAGTGATATTGTTACAATGACCATTATGTAAATATCACGCTTAGAACGCATATTATGATATAGCCAACGCGCGATTATAATGTAGACAAAGTCTGTACAGTTTCGCGCCATGTACAACGAAGGACTTGTATATGTGGCAACATGAAACTTGAAATCCTTCGAGGAATATTGTCCCGTGTCGCATATCTTGATATGTATCGCTATTGCCGTAAATGCCATCCCCGAAAACCTTGCATAACATTAACATCTGCAGCGTATGTGTTTAACACCTCAACCTCCTGGAATAAGATGCAGATCCAGCAAATTTGATCTCGAGTATGTGAAACAGTGTCTGCGGTAAAACTGTGTGGTGGTGCTCGGCTACATCGGAAATGAGGTTCGTCGTTTCCATGCCTTGGTTGCAAACAGGGTACCGCGTATTCACCACAGCACGACACCACAACAGTGGAAGTATGTCCCGACCAACGAGAATCCTGCAGACCACGCTTCAAGAGGACTAACAGTGGCTGAACTGCAAACGTCCAACAGTTTATCAGGACTCACGTTTCTATGGGAAACATATATTGTTAACAGGTACACATCGGTGACCCAGAAGTAAAGAACGTACACGTCTTCGCCTCCAAGGAAACAAAACAGTTCTGCCTTGCAGAACGTCTATCACGCTTCTCTGACTGGTCCGAGGAAGTTAGAGCTATCGCCACGTCATCTGTTGTAGGACGTGACGTTTTCTGGGATATGTTTTTTTTTTCTTTCTTTCGACCTCAAAATGTGTGCCTTATGTACGGAAAAATCACTCATGATATTCTTCTTAGCTTACAATGACTTACTGTGTTATAAGATATGTATTTGTGTCTACAGGCTCCTAGAAATTCATTCGTAATTTGGTGGGAGTGTAACGGCAGTAGTGTAGGACTGTCATCGTTGTATTCGCCATCGTTGTTGACGGCCTTGAACTTTAGCCCAACTCGACGCTATGCACGCTGTCGTCATCTTTTTGAGGCGGCGACCTCGTCCTTCTGGCGAATTAGCTGAAGATTTTCGTTTTGTATCACTTAATTAGACACCCTATCACGAGGCTACAGGTTTGACGATTGATTTTTTGACGAATGAATCCGTTTCAGTCTCCTTGATTTGGGCGTCTACATAGACATACATATCGACATAGGGTTTACAGACAAACAGACAGACTCCCACTGATGTTGATAGATTAGGGGCCACCCATCACGTATGTCACGCTATTTCGGACATGTTTTAGTCCACCCCACCCATTGTCACGCTGCGTATGGTAGAGTAGGGGGATTATCCTACCTTAAGCGCAAAACGACATAACTCGAAATATAAACATTTATTCACAAAAGCATTTTATCCGACAGAAACCTGTATATGTTCCCCATCACATATGTGTCATGGAGCAGTCCAGTAAAAGTAATAAAACAATTATGTGCTAAAAACAGAATATGTTCTGGCAGGCACACTACCCCGCTTGGTGAGGCAATATGCCCAGTGAACGGGGCCAATGGCCAACAGGTGGGCCTATTGCCCCGTACTAAATTAATTACATGCAAGGGAATGTCAACACAATATTACTTCAACAATGAATATATGTTGCATTATCTAGTACTATTAAAATGTCACCACACCGTATTTCTTCGTAAATAAAATGACAACGATGTGAAAAGTCCAGAAAAGCAAAATGTAATTAACACGACACAATTTCAGTCATTCATGACGTTGATGATTCATAGTAGACATATGAACTCACATCTCTAAAACAACTAAACATCGTCGTTGTGATTCCATAAGCGTGACTGATTAGTCGTCGTCAGTCGCAGTTGGGATATATGAAACCTCTCTCCCCGGCGTGCATACTTTGTGCGCCCACTTCTTGCCCTCTTGGCATTGCACCCACTTCTAGCGCGGCCTGCTCGTTGCAAAGGTCTCGCCACACACCATGCAAGGCCATTCTTCGTAATCACTGCTGTTCGATTCTCGTTGGTTGTTCAGGTTCGATTGTCGCTCCCCCTAGACTTACTCTTCTTAGCCATCGTCGTTCTCTGCTTGTCCAACTGGGTTTGGAAATGTTGTTTGAATGGCGACGATGTGATACACTCAGCTGACTCAGAATTCCTGGTCCATGATCTGGGTCTTGCGATCTTCGGAAGTGGGCAGCGTTTTGTGATGAGTTGTCCCACCGTCGTACGGTTGCAGCTTTGTAAACCAGAAGGTCCCGCAACAGCGCTCGGTACCATGGAAGCAGTCGGCGCCAAGACTGCAGCTGGCTCCTGGTCCGGAGACAGCCCCGTGACGGCATTAGGCGCTCGACCTGTAATTGGCAACGGGGCAACAGTCGGTATATGGTCAGCAGACTACAACGTGGCAGCAGTCGGTGCGTCGTCAGGTGCAGGTTGATCGTCAACCGTATGTACATCGGCACGCACGTTGGTCTGATCCACTTCAGCGGGGAGGGTTTCCTCGGTGACTTCTGCGGCCGCGAACTCCTCAACTCCAAAGATGCTTTCATCAAAAGGCCATAGCCCACACGATTAAAATCCGTTGATGGCTTTGCTAGGGGAAGATGTGCGTACGTAGGCAATGCCGAAGATCTCTGCCATTTCATAAAATGTTATCCTCTTACCCGGGTTCGAAACCATCCACGCGTCTGATGCCGCAGAGTACGCACTTTTCAATGACTTAAAAAACGTCCTGTTTAGAGGCTGCATTTTGTGCGTGCAGTGAGGTGGCAACGTCACCATGTCGATTCCATTGGACCTGGCGTACTCAACAGCTGCTAAGGTATTGTGACTGCGGTGACCGTCCATCAAGATTATGTGACGGTTTGTCGGTGATGAATTCGTGAACTTCACAAAGTGCTTGAGCCACGTCAGAAACATCTCCGCATCCATCCAACCGCTGGGATTTGCTTGCCCGAGAGATTGTGGTGGCGCCCCACTTATCAGTATGGTCTACTTCCACCATGCGCTTGCGTGGAAAAAGAAACATGGGGGGCAGGTATGCTCCAACAGCACTCATGGCACAGACTACAGTCACGGTCTTGCCGCGATTCCCAAAGCCTCAACCACGTCGTACGCCAGGCGGTGGACATCCAACTGGGTAAGGCCGTACATTGACTTTTCCATTGATTGCACTATCTGTTGATCAACTGCACTAGACAAAAATGACTTTGAAGACTTTCAGGATCTGTTGGAAAACCTGGCAATTATTAATTCAGAATTTTACATTCTTGGTGATTTTAATCTATATTTGGATATACCTTCTACAACTACAACTACATTTGATGGTATTCTGACATAATTTGACTTGAAACATGTTACCTTTTCGACACATATACATGGCCATTGACTTGACCTGTTGATTACCTGTTCAAATTGTAATAATATCCAAGCACCTACTGTTTCAGATGGGTTATCAGACCACCATACTGTCATTGCTAATGTTAATGTTTTTATAACCCCATTAGAACACAATGTGACTTACAGAGCCATTCACAGGATTAACATTACAGCTTTAATGGCTGACATCCTTAAATCCGACCTTATCACAGATCCAAAAGAACATCTATCTGACTTATATAAACAGTACTGTCAAGTACTCAATGCATTACTTAACAAACAAGCACCTATAAAATCCAAATGTGTGTCAGAAAGGCCACCATGGATGACTTCCGAAATTATACTACTGTCTAAAAGGCGTCGTCGTTATTTAGAGCGTGTGTGGCGAAAATCGCGCTCGCCTTTAGACAGATCGCGCTATTTTAAGCAATGCCACCTCTGTAATAGACAAATGGCCAAAGCTAACTCAGATTATTATACAAAGATGGTCACAAATAAGTCTGATAACCCGTGTCAGTTATGGAACTGCATCAGTAACATTCTACATAGACGGCCTGCTCCATCGCTACCTGATCATGTGTCAATTAAGTCTCTATATGATTCGTCCTCTAGTCACTTTAAGGATAAAATAAGTATTTTCGTTCTGGTTTCCACGTTATACTTTAATTTAAGTAATGTCTACTTGTATCATTTGAACCTGCAACAGTTACTGAATTTAGGAAAATAATTGTCCTCCCCAAATAAATCTTGTGCACTTGATCCATTTCCAACATTACCGCTAAAACCATGTCTCGATTCACTAATTGGACCTATAACAAATATTATAAATGCATCACTTTGCTTTGGCTGTTTTCCTGATGAATTCAAATACGCCCATGTCACACCACTTATTAAGAAGTAATCTCTGCCTAAACAAGATCTAAACAGTTATAGACCTATTTCTAACTTCAGCTTTTTTTTAAATAATAAAAAAGGTTGTAGCAAGCCATCTAAGATCTCACATTAGCACAAATATATTAACTAATGTGTCTGTTTTTTTTCACCTAGTGTTTCTGGGTTGAGAAAACTAACAGATTGTTGTGCCAAATATGGCGAAATGTTTAACATAACATATAATGCCAACAAATAATGCTGTATGGTTATTGACAACAAACCTCGGGACAACAAAAATAGTAATCTTGTCACTCTCAATAATCGTCCATTACCTCACACTATTAAATGCAACTATCTGGGTCATATAATTAACAATAATCTTACTGATGATGACGACATTGCCAGACAGAAAAGATGCCTATATGCTCTTAGCACGAAAATTTCGCCTTTGCAGCTCTACCATTAAACCTTACCTATTTATCTCTTACTGTGGTACTATGTACACCTCAAGTCTTTGGTGTAAATAAAAAAAAACAGAGTTTGAAAGGTATTACTGTTGCCTATAACAACAGTTTTATAATTTTACACAATTTGTCATCACGCCGTAGTGCAAGTTTTATGTTTGCTACAAATTGTGTTAAATCTTTTAATATAGCTTATTATGTCGTCTTCAACAGTCTGATCTACTTTTTATGAATCATTTTTATACTGATATACATTTTAGAAGTCCTATGTTTAAATATTGGACTACCCAATTGTATACTGAAAGTTGAACGCACTTTATATATATATCTCTTATTAACCATCTATTTTTATTTCATGTGTGTCTATATCTTTGTATTTTAGGTTTTTTTAATTTACTTGTATTGTATGTACATGTGGACTTTTGTCTGAAATAAAAACATTATTATTATATTATTATTAATGGTAAAGTGACTGCACTTACCTTACTAGATTACATACCTTACTCCCTCACTCCCTCCCTCACTCCCTCCCTCCCTCCCTCCCTCCCTCCCTCCCTCCCTCCCATTTTTAGTAACAATATAAACAATATTGCATTGTTGGGTTTTCGTTGAAGGCCTAATTACTGTTGAGAATGTACCCAAAACTGGTGGAACAATTAATGCTCTAGAGTCTAGAGTCCGATTTCGACGAACTAACATTTCAAACATCGTTACGGAAGATTTACCCAAAGACCTCTCAGGTAAAGCTTCTTCCCGCTTACACATTGATCCCCTCCCCTCGTGACGTATAGAGAGATGATTTCTTGGGTGAACAGATGCCTCCTTCCCTCCCGCGGACTATTGGTGGCGCCGTCATGTGGTGGCGGATCACAACAAGGAGTTAGAATGGTCAGTAGAAGAGCCACTAAATCCGGTCGGACGCCATGTTAGTTTGCGACTTGGTCTGCGTTGTCGCGTGTTCATAAATCCAGAGGCTACGTTACAGAAACATGTCTGAAAGCAGGTCTTCGCTGACAGTAAGTATGGGTGAACGTTTCGCATTCTAATAAAAACGCATGTTTTATCAGCGCCAAGTGGACGTCAAAACGGCAATGTTTCGACAAAGAAATAAAACAATGTTCACCATCGCATCGGCATGCCATAATCATGAGCAGCAGCCATAGCCTAGGCATGGCGTACTCCGTGTTTTGCAGGTTTTTCTTTAGATGATTTGTTCTTCTACAACTGGGAACATTTGTTTTTAAAATAAACATACATATATAAATTCCATACCGTACCATAAATTCATAATACGGTTTTTTTAAACCGATAGAATGATTGTTTACTTTTATTTCGACTTTGTGACGTTTTGTCTTTATTGCAGGCTGCGTTGGAAAAAGCGCATGTGTCACAGCACGTAAAACTGAAGCTGCCAATGCTGACGAAGATCGGCAGAATTCTGATGACGGATATTCATACGTCATCAGAGCACGTTGACGTTGACAAGACGAGATATCGGTTTTTCCGGTAGAATTAGCAACATTAGGGACGCACGACAACATTGTCGAATTGTTTTGTTGGGCCTACTCAGGCTACTGTAGTTTAGATTAGTGTCATATAGTGACAGTGCAGAAATGTGCATAATTAGTATGTAGACAAAATATGTTTGATTAAACTATTTGTTGAAATAACCTGGTCTTGGACTTGGAGGAATACACTGTTTTTGGACAAATGAAAATAAGCTATATTTTATCTAAACCCAACAACAAATGTTTGAAATTGATGAAAGTTCAGCTGTTATTTTACTAAACTTGTTTAAAATAAAATGAATGAGTACTGTCTTTATTAATTTGGATTGCATTATTTCAATATAAATTTGTCATTAAGTAATACGGAGCTCATGCATAGATGCAGCCATAGTCTATAATTTCTCTGATCTTATTTACATTCAGGACAAGACTAAAAAATTATTATTTGTTGCTAATATTATTAAGTTTACTGTTGTGAATTTTCAGACTAGACTGGAGAGACATGAGTGATGCACAAGTGGCACCATTGTACAGGGCTGCCTATCATTACGTATTTTTCGTAATCATTACGGAAATTCACTTCAAATTATGGCATTAGGGAAATTGCTGCCGTATTACAGAAATCAAAATATCAGACTACAGAAAATTAGACATATTAAAGAATTGCCAAATCTAAATAATGCTGCTCCATATTCCCTGAAGAAACAGTCATAATTCACTTGTTACAATTTATCAACAAATGTTCAGTCCACTAGAAGTTCTACAAAGTCAGTACTGTGAAGTCAACCAAAGCTGTGCATGTGTACAATGTTACAACTTTGACTGCCAGCAGCCTGCTGATGACTGCAGTGGTGGGCATGCTATTAGTAACTTGGCATCTACAGGTCAACAGCAATTACAGCATAAAAGTCAGTGTCATTAATGCTAGACATTAATACAGTTTACAGGTGTAGAATTATATAATGAAATATAAATTAAGATGATGTTAGGTAGAACCATTAAATTACGTTAAAAACAGTTATGATTTTCTGAAAGTTATGAATACAATTATAAAATGTCTTAGAAGAATATAAAATAAGTATTATAATTGTTGTAATTGCAATAGAAAACTATCATATTTTTTTCGAAGCTTTTTATTTGAATACAATAATTTAACATTGTCACTGACTGTTAGTAATGTTTCCTGCTTGTGGTGTAAAATTTAGAAGCTCTGGTGATTATTGGCTATTCACTGGCACTGTCTTTCTCAAGGTGATGCTCTACAGACGTAAACACGTGGACATGCATGCACTTTGACAGCTGTAGTTAACACAATGTAACTTATTGGGTGTTGCAAAACAAACATGCCTTTGATGTGCAAACCCAAGACTAACTGCAGACATGAGTTACGGTGTCGCTCTTACATTTATCCGGGCGTTAAATAATATCCGGGTGACATTTCTGCGCGTGCGCATATCTATGGGAATGGATTTAGCACCAGCTATGACTGTCGTGCTTTCATTTATCCAGGCGTTATGTATGTTTATATATATACATTTATATGTATGTCTACATGTATACATAAATTATAAAATGTTTGCTTCCCACAAACATAAACAATTTCTGTCGTAAGACAGTTTCCTCTCCACGCACACGTCACGTGACTTACTCTTATGCTTGATCACAAATTTGAAACAGCAAACTCTAACTATAAAGCTCGTATTACAACAACAAACGAAACATATTTAACTAGTGGATATTATTTATCACTACGTGATCTACTGGTACCAAATATTATGCCTTACATATGCACATAAACATCACCCGGATAAAATTTAACGCCCGGATAAATGTAAGTGCGACAATGTTGTAGCAACATTATGTTGAAACAAAGTAGATCTATATTTGATGATTAAGAAGAATGTGTTTTTATTTGACCCAGACATTTGATTATACATCAAATACATCCACATCAAAAATAAAACAACAATAATACAAATATCTAACCTTATGATAAACATGGTATAATGCATGGTAAATAACAAAAAAGAAGGGTCAGGAGACTCCCTAAGACTATAATAGTCGCTATCGAGGAGCCATCTTTTATGATTAAATTAGTAACTTGTGGATTCCCAAGCACATGAAAGGGCTGGGCTTGTCACTATATCTACTTCAGAGAAAGGTTTGATTTGATTAGCAATCTTGTGGACGGGGAGGGGGCGGTAGTGCAGGGGGTTATAGCGGGGGGCCATTACGGAAAATGTTTTTGATAGGTAGGCTGCCCTGCATTGTATTATGGTAGAGTGAGAACATTGCTTCGATGTACTCTTTCTTTTATGTCTAGTCATCATTATTATCCAAAGAAAACAACCCATTCCCAGATTAGAGAGTAACTACTCATTTAAAGTTACTTCATTTGAAACTGTTCTTCTTCTAGGCAGTGTTCCCTGCTCATCCTAGGGCTGGGGTTCCAGTCCCTCCCTTCTCACAACCCTGAACGTACCAGCTTCACGGCGATGTTGGAGAAAGGAGCTCGACAATTGTCACCAAAGTCCTTCCCAGAATTCTGCAGTTTATTCCACGTTCTTCTGTGGTTGGTTGAGAATCATTGGACACACCCCACCTTGGCGCGAGTACTGACGGGAATGGAAGTGGACCAGGCAGCAGGTTTGAGCACCGTTCTCTTTATGGCTCGCATGCTAGTCAGCAAATTTAGAAGCAAATGTTTGAAATTACTCGTGAAATGAACCTAAATTTAAATGCAAAAAAATTGACATGCAAAATTATAAATGTGTAAATTATATACCGCTGCAATTACAGATGCAGTTAAGTCATTTTCATGTGTTTTGTGGATTGTATAATTTCTGTATTTAAAGTGGCTTCCTCAACTGGTTTAACCATTCATGAATCCAGTTCTTTGATGTCGATGAACAGTAGGTAGGTTTAATAAAAAAGTATACATGTTTTAAATGGTCAAACAATTTTGATAATTTCTTCTGGTAACTTGCCAATAAATTAAAAAGTGACAACTGTATACGGTAATGTTTAGGCTGTGAGGTTTTATGCCGTAATTGTAATGTAATTCACGTATGTATATATAACCGTTGTCACCATTGTTGGCAAAGGCAATGCTTGACAGAGGTCACGCACATAACAGTGATTATGACGTAGGCAAACCGTGACGTACTGTGTAGGTCAATTATAATCAGGGATGAATGTTGCTGTTTAGTGAATGCTTGGCCGGAAGCGACAATTCCCGAGTTACTCAAACTACGTGTGGAGATTTTGGTGTCAGCTGACTGTGAACTTTACGCTCTGAACCTGTGTCGCTGGTGCTCTAAGCTTCCCGCCCTGTCCACAGAGGTCGCTGTCTACACCGTCTACTTCGGTCTCCTTCACAAGTTCAACCAGATGGACGAATTCACAAAGCTGGTACCTTTTCCACTGAGTATACTGCATTGTCATAATTATTGGAAGCTTCAGGGTTTGCTTTTATGTTGTTCTCTTTTGAAAAAACTGTTCAAGGATCAGGAAACAAAATACACTCCGTGGATCCATAATCATATTCGCATTAGGCATGACATCGTGTGCAAAAAATCATAAGATGTTTTCTTTTTATAGATAAGACATTGCAGAGCATTTATGATTCAGTATGCCTTCAACATAGAAGCTATAAGTTATTGTGGTACAGCAGTGCTTTTCCTATTTTGAGATATAACATATTTGACCTACGTAATAAAACAAGAAAGATTCTGGGCTGGAATGTCTCCTGTCCACCAGTCAGCTGATGAAATAATCATACCTAGTAATTGTAATCGCATGTAATTGTTGATAATTTGTTTAGTAATCATACTCATGCTCAATTACTTTCAGAAAGGCATTTAAGTGTAATCATTCTCGATTACATTACCAAACTAGTCATGTTTACAATAACAATTTTCTTGTCCACTTTTACATTGCCCAGGTCCCAACAACAATACAAATACAGCTGTAGTCAGAATTGTGTTGATTCCATAAAAATAAGATTTATATTGCTGTGATCTGGCTATTTTATTGTTATATCTGGTCACACTACCAGGAAGCTGTAAACAATTTACAGAAAATGGCAAAGCATCAATGTAATCTGGTAACAAAAATCGAGTTTGTGTGTGCGTGCGTGCATACGTGTGTGTGTGTGTACTGTGTGTGTAGTGTGTAGGTCATTCATGTATGTTATGATATTCCTCGTACATGCTTTGCATCTCCCGCAAACAAATTTAGGACTTCACATACGACCCCCCAAAAAAGGATCCAAAATGCAGTTTTTTATAGAAATCCTGTGTGTTAATGGTTTTTGCTGGGTAAGGGTTCATACCTGATGTTTGAGTTTTTCCACGTTTGTTTGAAATTATGAATCACCTTATCAATCAGTTGTGAACGTTTTCGTAATCATGATTATATGCAAAAGGCACTCTTAGTAATCGTACTTGTAATAATCAAACTTGGAAATGTTGACAGTGATCATAACGATAATTGTCTACATTCATGGTGTAATAGCCTGTCTGTCTGTGCCCCTAGTGTCAGAGTATGCAGTGCTGCCTCGGTCTACAAGTGATTGAAGCTAGTGAGAAATACAAACACATCCTTGTGCTGGTGCAAACGTTTCTCAGCGTCGACTGGCTCAAGCCTAACACATACTGCTGCACAAAGGTTTGTTAAAACACCTCGTACAGATCTAGAAATGTCAATTTTTTTATTAAAAAAGGAAAATTATGTTTTCGGTTTATATATCCTTCATTTGTTCATGTCTTAAATGTTATAAATTATCATCAGTTATGAATGCTTCTATCCTCTTTAAAAAATGTCATGAATTCCACTATCGAGTAATTTCCTTAAATCTGTTGCATATGTAAAGGCCCGTTTACACGAACAACTAGTTGTAGGATTAGTTGGCCAACTCGGCGTTGCCCAACTAATCCGACAACTTTTATGTGGGTAAAAGAAACAGAAAATAAATAGACAGGAGAGTTCCATGTCAATGAGTTACGTGGCTTCGTTGTTTACAAAAAATGTTGTGTATGGAAACATTATTTGTGTGCGTGTTAGCAAGCCATTTTCCAAAAATGATGCATTTTCTTTTATGTGAAAGCTTTGGGTAATTTCAGTCACCCAATGATGCTGCATTTTCTCGCAACTGGTATACTAGGCACTTCAATAAAAATGTCATGATAGAACAATGGCAACTGACTTAAATTATAGATGAAAACTAAATGAATTAATGTCTAAGACCTGTCTACATTATTAATCTTTATTATAATATGTAACAATATACAATAATTAACTTCAAAAGTATTATTACAATTATATATATATTATATATAAAACATACATTATTTGTGTGTGTGTGTGTGTGTGTGTGTGTGTGTGTGTGTGTGTGTGTGTGTGTGTGTGTGTGTGTGTGTGTGTGTGTGTGTGTGTGTGTGTGTGATGAATATGCATCATCCTGTCATTTCTCATTAAAATAACTCAATTAATTAGTCAATATTAACTAATTAGCAAGCAAACTCGACATACTCATACTTTAACTTCCATTATTAAAAATTATATGAAATCATATACAAATTGGTCACAGGACACTGTAAATTCTTCTGTTTACAGTGTCCACAGTTTGCTGTCCCTGTGTATAATGTTATATCCATGCAGGTGAAGTGTGTCGATCGTCACAGAATATTGTAGCTTCAGTGTCATACATATGTGCACTTGTCGGTCTCCACTCTCTGGTAGATCGATCCAGGTTGTTTGACCTGAAATCAAATGTATTATATTAAAGTACTATGCAAGCAATTTATGGAAACCTAATATTACACTTTTTATGCATATGACAGCTGTCATATGATATACATATAGCCAGAGTTGGGTTCTATTGTAATTATGTAATTTCTAGTTAATTACAATAACAATGTAAGTGTATAAAGCTAACATAATATTCCTTTATAAGATCATATTTTGTTCAATCAACCCTATACACAAACAACTGGAAATCACTCATCGTGTAGCAGTACCGTAAATTTCCGTGTATAATACGCCCCCATGTATAATACGCACCCTGACTTCTGCTAAATTTGGATAGAATTTCTATATCACCAAGTATAATACATACTCCGACTTTTGACATCAATCCCCAATTTCCCTACTTCTAATATTTTGCTTGAACCCATGAATCCATCTCAGAATCGTAAACATGTCACCTACGCAAGTTATGGCATTGCTGCCGGCTTGTCGCTCGCTAGTGACTAGTGTGTAAGCACTACCTGATACGTAACTTGTGTTGTAGCTTGACGATTGCGCAACTGATTAAATCAGTGCTTGCTAGAACTTATATTGTGTCATTCTAATTTCACTTTTAAATTAACACCAAGTTCTATTCTGAAATGCTACATGCAAACCTGTAACTTTCATGTGCTACATTCGCCTTTGTTTACATTCACAACATTTGCATTCACAACGTTAAACATGGAGTCACATTTGTTGACACCTGACCCGTGACACGGGTATCGTATCATTCACGTGATTCAGGAACGCCAATCATAGCTGGACGCCTCCCAGGCTGCGCTTCCCAGTCTCATGCCTCCCACTCATTGGCGTTATTTGTGATGTCAGACAAATGGGCTCTCGTCTATGTCATTTCTCGCTGCTAGTTTATGGCTAGAGAGGTGGTTTACGTGATTGTGACATCACGCCGACTTTGATAATATTGCTAGTTTTCTAGCAGCGTTATCCTAGTCTGCAAACATTGATAAATTGGTCAGAGATAATTTTGTTTAGCCTTTGCACCATGTATAATACGCACCCCGACTTTTGAGTAAAAAGTGAAGGGGGAAAAAATGCATATTATACACGGAAATTTATATTAATTTTGTAAAAGCTATAATTTTGAGAAATTAAGTAATTCTGACTCACATTGTCCATTGTTTTTTAATCTCATCATCATCATCATTGTGCAGCCATAGTGTCCAGTGGTTGGGCGAAGGCCTCAGCATGTCGTTTCCAAATCTGTCTGTCTTGCGCTGCCCCCTTCCAGTACATGTCTAATTCGTCTCTCCACCATCTCGCTGGTCTTCCTCTAGATCGTTTCCCTTTGTAAGGTCTCTATGGGTTCGTAAATTGTGTATGTTATTAGTTTGGATTATTTGTAGAGGACAATTAACTGGACATAGAGAGAGAGAGAGAGAGAGAGAATTAACTGGAGAGAGAGAGAGAGAGAGAGAGCTATTTTGGCTGGTTTGCAGAATAGGCCGTTGCGACTGAATATCTGGTTCACTGTAGCAGGTCTCATGTTTTATGTGGACAGTTGTATTTAGTTTTTATATATTATGATTCTGCATACCAGGATAACTGACAGTTCTAACTGAACGCAGTCCTATATATTATCACTCGGTCTATATAGTTAATTTAATTAATTGTATAATTTCACATCAGAAACGTTTTTCCATATCAACAGAAGAAAATGACAAGAGTGGAGGCGAGCACATATTGGTGTATGTTTGGACTGTACACTATTGTTGGCATAGAAAAATAAACAAAAACAGATAAACACAACATATATATTCAGACAAGCAACGTTTTAGTAAGCTAATTAACAGTTATTTATGGATACAACAAACATGTTTCTATATAATGGTTTTGTGCAACGAGTCAACGATAGTTTAACAAAAAACATCCACCCAACTTCCAAGTCCCAGAGTTTTTAAAACAAAATGTCACTTATGTTATTGACATTCTGGTTATTTTGTGAACCGATGTATTCTAGCCTAGGCTTGCACATTAAAAATATCACATCTTAAGTATTAGTTTTAATCTTTCATGAAATTAATTAGCATACTTTTTATTGGGGATATGCTAAACACATACATTTAGATCGCTTTACGGCCGAAGTAGGAGCTACCCCTGCATGGTCCTGGACTGTCTTGACCCCATGCAGGCTTGTCATGTGTGAACAGTGCGATATTGTTTTCGTAACAGATGATTGTGGTAAATTAGTCCCATTAAAACCGTCATCTCGCCATTCAGTTGGCGGCAAAAATAACATATTTATAAATTTGAAAATCTACCTGAAATAGATAGATTAGATAAAACTATGTTGTTGACTCGCCTTGGTTTGTTGGTCAAACTCGACCCAACAGAAAATATCAAAATAAATTTATGCAAACTGTAAAATACCTGTTACCTTGTTGTGCTAAAGACACCGCTATCTTCTACTACTCGTAGCTGTTTTGGTTGTGCCATGGTAGATCATGGGCAACACCGAGTTGGCCAACTAATCCGACAACTAGTTGTTCGTGTAAACAGGCCTGAAGACGATATCATAGGTGATGTAATTTGCCACAGGGAAAGTCCTTAATTCTGTCACATGTCATCAGTTTCACATATCTCAATGGATGCCTTTTATTTTTGTCACATGTCTCTAGAAGTTGCTCAGACACTGGATGCAGATTGAGTGGCAGGTGGCGCCACAGGCTACTCTGTTCCTCACCAACGTCGTGTGTCTCACCAAGCGAGCGGTGAACTCGTGGCAAGCTGTTAGCTTGATCGAAACAATGTACAGCCTGGTCAGTCAACTTCGTTTTTTATGCAAAATCTCTTCCCCTCTCCTCATCTCCCCTATCTCTCTCTCTCCCCTCTCACTCCTCTCCCTCTCCCTCTCCCTCTCCCTCTCCCTCTCCCTCTCTCTCTCTCTCTCTCTCTGTCTGTCTCTCCCTCCCTCCCCCCTCTCCCTCCTCCTTTCCCACTCCCTCCCCCTCCTCCTCTCCCTCTCTCTCTGTCTGACTGTCTGTCTCTCCATCCCTCTCCCCCTCTCCCTCCCCCTCCTCCTTTCCCTCTCTCTCTGTCTCTCTCTCTCTGTCTGTCTCTCCCTCTCCCTCCCCTTACCCTCCCCTCCCCCTCTCCCCCCTCTCTCTCAGTATCAGAATATTTAGGTGACTGTATGACTCTAGTAAATTTAATTACAGTTACAAACCTTATCTGTAAGGAACATTTGTAACAGTCATGCTTGATTTAGTGACAGAAAATGAAAAATAACAATCAAGTTGATCGAAAATCAGAACCTAATAATTATAGGTGTCAACTCATGGATTACCTGTAATTTATGGATCCAGTATGTCACTATGTGCCTGCGTCACAATCAAATCTTCTGTCAAGCTTTGTTTTTTGCTAACAATGTGGATTACTAGCGCAGCATGGCATCTGTTAAATCAATCTTTCCCACATGCAGTTCTCGCTTAAAGCTGCAATATCAATTCGATTGTCATCCTCCTCGCTTTTCTGACTAATTTCCAAAAAAAGCAAAGCTATCAAGTATCCCCTATAACATCCTAGTTCGTTGGTGCACATGTGCTACTTCGTTT
>CM034531.1:52579082-52644082 GCA_020002185.1 Paraescarpia echinospica
GCAGTAGTGACGGCCACGGCGGACATCCTCTCGGAACACGGCGCCCCGGAGAAGGTCATGAGCGACAACGGGCCGCACTACGACTGTATCAACTACCGGAAGTTTGCAGAGGAATGGGGATTTGAGCATGTAACGAGCTCTCCTCACTTCCCGCAGTCGAATGGTTTCGTCGAGCGTAATATTCAGTCAGTGAAACGCACTCTTCTCAAGGCCAGGGAGAGCGGAGTCAATCCGCACAAGGCGATGCTTTGCCTGAGAACGACGCCAATAGACCATCATTTGCCATCACCGGGCGAGCTACTCTACATGCGCAAGATGAAAGGCGACCTCCCGATTCAGCTGAGAAACGTCCTGACGCACCGAGACGAGATACACACACGACTACAGGAGCGTCAGGACACGCAGAAATCGTATCACGACACGCGTGCACATGACTTGCCTCCACTCACGACAAGGCAGCAAGTGCGCATGCAAGACCACGTGTCAGGCCGGTGGCAGCCAGCCACTGTGACGGCAACCTGCGACGAACCGCGCTCCTACCTCATCGAGGCGCAGAACGGTCGCATCCTGCGGCGCAACCGACGTCAACTACAAACGACGGGGTCACCGCGACGAGTACACTTCGCTGACGAGACTCCGACAGCTGAAGGCGGTGACGTCACATCACAAGTTCAGCCGGCGCAGCAGCAGGCGACATCACGTCAGCAACACGAACGCGCACGAAGAACAGACGACGCGACGCAGCTGTCCTATCGAACGAGGTCGGGACGAGCAATCACACAAGATTTAACCAGATTGCCATCCAGAGAATTAACTCTAGATGGCAGGTGGACACGGAAGCCCTTTGGCTTATCGAGAGTCCAACCCTTTTATCTACATATATCCAGCCCTTCTGAGGTATGTGTCGATTTTATTTTTAAACATATTCACACTACTAGCACCCACACAATCATCAGATAATCTGTTCCATTCATTCACAGTCCTTTGTGAAAATGAGAACTTTCTTACGTCTAATCTACACTGCTCCTTTACTAATGTAACTTCATGTCCTCTAGTCTTTCTATCTTTCTTAACTGAAAAAAACATATTTCTATCAATATTTTCATAACCATTCAATATTTTAAACACTTCTATCTGATCTCCTCTCAGTCTCCTGGTCTCTAGTGTTGTTAAACCACATTCTTTTAGGCGTTTTTCATAACTAAGATCCCTCAGTTTTGGTATCATTTTAGTCGCTCTCCTCTGTACTCTTTCTAGCATATCTATGTCCTTCTTGCGGTATGGCCTCCACGCTTGTATACAATATTCTAAATGAGGCCTAACTATTGTTTTGTTCAGCGGTATTATTAGTTCTTTTTCTTTATATGCTATATTTCGCCTAATCAATCCAAGGATTTGATTTCCCTTTGAAGCTGCAATTCCACACTGCTCTGAAACCTTCATGTCAGCAGTAATTGTCAGCCCTAGGTCTTTTTCTTTTACAGTAGTACTTAGTACAGTTCCCCTCATTGTATATTCTACATATTCGTTCCCATGTCCTGTGTGAAGGCATTTACATTTCCCAAAATTGAACAACATTTGCCACTTTTCAGACCATTTGATCAACCTGTCTAGATCATCTTGTAAATGCTGTCTATCCCCATCACTTTTAATCCTTCTAAACACTTTTGTATCATCTGCAAATGTCAACACCTTGCTAGCTATATCATCGTCCAAATCGTTTATATATATTAAGAATAATATAGGTCCCAGTACTGATCCCTGTGGAACCCCACTCAAAACTGATTTCCAGTTTGAAGCCTCCCCATCAACAACTACCCGTTGTCTTCTGTCAATCAGCCATTTTTCTATCCAGTTAATTATACCATTTCCTATGCCATGGGCTTTTAGTTTAAGCAGTAATCTCTGATGTGGCACTTTGTCGAAAGCTTTTTGAAAGCTTTACAAATCACCGATGTTAAACTAACTGGTCTAAACTAACTGGTCTATAATTATTTGACTTGTTTCTCGAACCTTTTTTAAATAACGGTATAATGTTTGCTTCTTTCCATTCTAAAGGAACCACTCCCTCTTCTAATGACCAGTTGAAAACTGTTGCAAGCGGTATGCTAATTTGTTCTACAATTTCCACTAGTAGTTTGGGTGGAATACCATCCACTCCAGGTGATTTATTTTCCTTCATAGCCCTAATTTTCTTAGCTACCATTTCTGGGGTTACAATTAACTGTCTTAAATAGTCTGATTCTGCCCCCTTGAACTTAGCCTCTGGTACTGGCAGTGAACTAGTGTCTTCTCTGGTAAACACTGAACTAAAATACTCATTTAGGTCTTCTGCCATTAAGAATCCTTCTGATATTATATTTCCAGCACTATCTTCTAGAGGACCGACCTTATCCTGAACTTTCTGTTTGCTTCGAACATACGCATAAAAACTCTTGCTGTCATGTTTTCTATTACAAGCTAATTTATGTTCATAGCTTCTCTTTGAATTTCTAATTTCAGCTGTAGCTTGGTTTAGTGCTTCTTTATAAATGTTGTAGTATTCGTCATTTCCAGTACGTCTATATGACTTCCACATCATTTCTTTATACTTAATTTTTATAATGGCTTCTTTCGATAAGTGTTTCTTTTTGGACCGTTTCCCGTGTTTTTTTAAGGGAACAAATTTGACGATGATGCATTCAATTTCACTCTTTAAGATATTCCAGCATTCTGTTGCTGTCTTATTCTTCAGTGTATTATTCCAGTCTATCTTTAGTAAATATTTCCTCATTTCCTTATATCTTCCTTTGTGGAAATTTCTCCTGAACTGCTTTTTATTAT
Organism: Paraescarpia echinospica; assembly: GCA_020002185.1. Classification (NCBI taxonomy): domain Eukaryota; kingdom Metazoa; phylum Annelida; class Polychaeta; order Sabellida; family Siboglinidae; genus Paraescarpia; species Paraescarpia echinospica. The sequence continues at coordinate 52,581,906 of CM034531.1, forward strand.
TTCTTTCTGATTTTACTTTGATGGTAAAACAACCCGACAGGCTCGACTTATAGCCTAACACTGAATAATTAATTGAGTTGCCATATTACCTTAGTAAAATATGTGCCACAGTAGATTAGTTGCGATAGTAAATTAGAATAATATGCGCCATATATAATCCATAGTTGTAGTTAATGTTCTCGTTACTTAGTAAAAAAGGGGGATGTAACATCCTGGACTATAATGTCAGATTATTAAACTTTATAATATTGTTGGGCTGATTCTTTCCTGCGACACGGACACGGATAAATGAGTTACGTTTATGATCAGTCGATCACGAGTCTTGTTGTTTTGTCATTACGTGTAATTGTTTCAATGCTTTTATTTAGACTAAAAATAATATAAATTTCATTATGTAATAATTTTAATTAATTGTTGTTACCTATTAAATCAACAGTTTGTTAGAAAAGTTGTTTTTGTGGTCAAATACTAAATTATTTACTTAATTTGTTTTAAAAAGTGTTTCAAGATAAACAGTCACTGCAAAAAATTGTGTAAAACATGTAATACAAACCATAAATGCCTTGATCAGTTGTAGCATCATTTGTTTCATTGTGTGACAACACGCAATACATTAAACACCACAGTTTTACATCTCAAATATCACAATTATTATGAATTTATGTGTGACATAATGCATTATAATAGAATTTCACACTGCTCTCTTGAATAACAGAGGCAGGGATGTGAAAAGTATTTCACAAGATTTGCATGCAGAATCAAAACAGTTATCATAATATGATTCACAATTGCCTTTTTATTTCAGATATTGTTCACAATTACATGCAGTGACACTGATCTTGCGCTGATCTGTGTTTGACTGTGAAGGTACTGAGCCACAGAGTCATCTGAATATGACACCCATCACCTGTCTGCATACGTACACATTTAATCTGACTGATTATATATCTGATATCTAGATTGAACAGTGTCCATTCAACACGACATTATTTTATAATGAACCTTGCTGCACAGATCTTGCAGACTACTGGCATTAAATTATGAGACAATCAACTTCCAATATTACAAAAAGACTATTAAGAGCAGAACAGATTTCTTCATGGCTTGACTCCCATGGGCCATGGGGAGTAATGCAGAAAGCAATCTTGCATTTGGCGCATTTGGATTCAGCGACAGAATACTGTGAAAAATTTATAAACTTTAGTTCATCAAGTTCATGTTAAAATGCAGAACATTACATTATGAAGCAGTAACAATTGATTACTGGTGTGTACAGAGCCTGCAACAATCATCCAACCTGTCATGACACAGTCACATATAGACACAGTGAACTAGGAGTATGACTATTGTATTTCATTGTCATGTATTGATATGTTGAGTTTGTGTGATATTTAGCCAATATTTACTTATTAATAATAAAGTTACTGTTAATGCTATATGACTGGTTAATGTATATTTATTATAATGTTTAATGTGGTTATAAACATTGCATAAATTATATAACTGTCTTCATAATTATGGACATTCCAGCCTTTCATCGAAATGTAGCGGCCACTTGTTAGCGTGCTAATATTAGCCAATATTAACTTATTAATTAAGTTACTGTTAATGTGAAATGACTGGTTAATGTATATATTTATTACCATAATTAATGTGGTTTACTGCATGCATAAATTATACAAATATTTTCATAATCATGGATAATATGGCCTTTTACTGAAATGTGTCGGTCTGTCAAGATCGCATGCTAATTACCCAATATTGACTAATTAAATTATTATTAATTGATTTGCTAATGACTATTTATTACCATCATTAATGTGGTTATACACATTGCATAATATGTATAAATATCTTCATAATCATGGGCATTATGGCCTTTAATTGGAACGTATCGGTCTGTTGATTTTGCCTGCTACATTACTAAAATTAACTAATTAATTGCATTAATTTGGTTATGATTATTACTAAAAATATTAAATATTGTAAATTTATTACTCTGGTCAATGTGTTTGAAAACCCTGAAAACAATATTTAAATATCTGTATAAATAAAAAAGTTATGACATTTTAAAGCAAATATTTATCCACAGAAAACACAAAAATGAGTCCATTTTGCCATTGTAAGAGATACACAAAAATTACGCAGTTTTTCCGTCTTTAAATCGCAGTATCTTTTGATCTATTAAAGGTATCTTAATAAAATGAACAGTTATGTGATCCTTAACCTATTACCTTTAATTTAAGCCCATTCTCAATGTTCTAGCATGATATTGAATTTTTTGTTGAAGTGCCTACTCTTAGTTAAACTTTGCTTGCGGCAGTGTCGGCAAGGCATTGCTTGAAAGCATCTAGAGAGGGAGATTTAACTGATTGGGCGGGCGGTTAGGTTATTCCAGGGTACTATTGTGGCTATAGAAAAGGAATGTTGGAAAGCCTGTGTTTGGGAACGTTGAACCATTAATTGGCTAAGAGCTAAGAGTTGTGTGGCGCAGTGGGTACGGGCTGGCTTTGTGTAAAGGCTGGCATGGATGTTGACGAGGCCGTTTTGAATTTTATACATCATGTTAAGCCTCGCAATACATCTATACTATAGGGAGCGCTGTGTTATTGCAGGTGCCTGTCGTACATTGGCAGGATGCACCACCCACATCCCATCGCACTGCACTTGCCTTTCCTGTGGTAACATTTAGTAGTTATAAGGCAGTCGGTTCTTTGCAATACATTTTGACAAATTACTAAAATTAAATACTTTTCTTTCTGCTTACACCTGCTAGCAGTGTTAACGTGTTGTTGCAGTCACGCAGTGCGAGTCCTGGGCAAGGGGAGCAGTCAAGCCAGGAGGTAAATATGACATTCAATACAATACACTTTCTCTAACTTGCAGGTAACACGTGTCGCTGGTGCAGATAAGTTACTACAACTGACTTTGGCACATTGCCAATGCTCCGGTCCATAAATGCTGCCAATAGGGTGTTTTTCCAGTCATCGAGCACGAGCATTGATTTCCCGGATGACAACAAACTTGCTTTCTTCGCGGCGAGCAGAAGACGCTGCGAAAAATAACCAATATTTTATATTCAAACCTATGCTTATATTACATATGTTGACACCTTGCATTTATATCATACTTTTGCTGCCTTGACAGAGTAATTGCATTTGTATCGTACAATGCTTGCTACATGCAGTTATTGGTGTACCTGAGTATTTTGACAGCTTCTTTATATTGTGTTTTGACACCTTGCATTTATATCACATTTTGACAGCTGGCTATTTCATGTGCAGAGTCAAGTCGTGCAATGCTACATTCCATTTTGGTGTATATGTGTATTTTGGTATCTGGCTTACATTGCATATAACTTGACAACTTGCATTTATAGCATTCTTTGACAGCTAGCATTAGCATGTGCCTTCACAGCCCTTCAGCAGCTTATAACTTACTGGTGCGTTGACAGATTAATTGCATTAATGTTGTGCGATGCTGCATTCCATTTTGGTGTATATATGTATTTTAGTATCTGGCTTATATTGCATATAACTGACAGCTTGCATTTATTGTACTCTTTGGCAGCTGGCATTAGCATGTGCCTTCAGCAGCTTGTAGCTTACTGGTGCCTTGACAGAGTAATTGCATTAAGCTTAGTCATGCAATGCTACATTCCATTTTAGTGTATATGTGTATTTTGGTATCTGCCTTACATTGCATATAATTTGACAGCTTGCATTTATAGCACTCTTTGACAGCTAGCATTAGCATGTGCCTTCACTGCCCTTCAGCAGCTTATAGCTTACCGGTGCCTTGACAGAGTAATTGCATTAATGTTGTGCAATGTTGCATTCCATTTTTGTGTATATGTGCAGTTTGGTATCTGTCTTACATTGCATATAACTTGACAGCTTGCATTTATAGCACGCTTTGACAGCTGGCATTAGCATGTGCCTTCAGCAGCTTGTAGCTTACTGGTGCCTTGACAGAGTAATTGCATTAAACTTAGTCATGCAATGCTACATTCCATTTTAGTGTATATGTGTATTTTGGTATCTGGCTTACATTGCATACAACTTGACAGCTTGCATTTATAGCACTCTTTGACAGCTAGCATTAGCATGTGCCTTCACTGCCCTTCAGCAGCTTATAGCTTAGTGGTGCGTTGACAGATTAATTGCATTAATGTTGTGCAATGTTGCATTCCATTTTGGGTTATATGTATTTTGGTATCTGGCTCACATTGCATATAACTTGACAGCTTGCATTTATAGCACTCTTTGACAGCTAGCATTAGCATGTGCCTTCACTGCCCTTCAGCAGCTTATAGCTTAGTGGTGCGTTGACAGATTAATTGCATTAATGTTGTGCAATGTTGCATTCCATTTTGGGTTATATGTATTTTGGTATCTGGCTCACATTGCATATAACTTGACAGCTTGCATTTATTGCACTCTTTGACAGCTAGCATTAGCATGTGCCTTCACTGCCCTTCAGCAGCTTATAGCTTAGTGGTGCGTTGACAGATTAATTGCATTAATGTTGTGCAATGTTGCATTCCATTTTGGGTTATATGTATTTTGGTATCTAGCTCACATTGCATATATCTTGACAGCTTGCATTTATAGCACTCTTTGACAGCTAGCATTAGCATGTGCCTTCACTGCCCTTCAGCAGCTTATAGCTTTAGGTAGGCCCACACACACACTAGCAGTGGCTAACCGAGCTGGTGTCAGCCGATTTTACCTGATTTCCAACCCGACATTTCTCTCAGTAAATGTGAGAATATTACATCAAGACTTATACTGCAATAAAGTTTGTTATCTTATCTTTCAGAATGTGATGTTTTGTTGTTCATTGAATAAAATATCTACGTGCGCTGGGAGACAAATGGTGTTGGCTGGTTTTTGCAAGTGTGAATCGCGTCCGTGAAGCCGTTTGTGCGGTACGCTGAGAATGGCTTCTAAAAAAACTTTTCGCGCGTTTCAGTGTCTGTGTATAATTATAGAAACAATCTCATCTGAAAGCCCGGATTCCGACGATTTCATTGGTGGGTTTTATGTGGGGATCGCCAAAGGATTCCTTTTCTAATTATGAGATAGAAGTAGAAGGAGTTTTTTCTCGCTCTGTTGTAGACGAACTAGCGATAAAAATCACTCAGATTTATAGCAAATGAAAGGTGAGTGTTAGTATTTTTTGTGGCGTTCACTGTTTTTAAGTATAAATTCATACTGTGACGCGTATCTACGTGAAAGTTGGAGGCCGAAACGTTTGTCGCGCGATCGACCGGATCGGGCGTAGCCAATGACGGCAGCCGGCTCTGCTGTCGTCGGTCACTCGGGAACTTCGACGATGAAGGATTCTGATATTAGCCGTCTAACAGGTGTGTAACTGTGGCATTTTCTTTATTTAGTGTTTGATCGAATTGTCTTTTTGTATTTAATTTTCATATGTCTCGCAAATCTAACGATCTAACCGTCCGCTGTGCGTCGTTCACGGCGTTCCGCTGTGCCGCCGGGCGTCGTCCACGGCGGTCTGCCGTGCGCCGTTAGCTGCCATATCCCAGAAACCGTTCAGCAGCTATTTCTCTAATTTTGCATAGACGTATCTTAGGGTAGTTTAACTATATTCAGATGTTTTGCAATACATGTTGCAGCTATTAATTCCAAATTCAATCAGTATTATGTCATTAATTGTTACTGTTTAAGTGTTTTTAAGTCAAAACGCATGCTATGTATATATACCTTGTGAACAAATAAAGTTTTATCATAGTTCATCTCTGTTATTTCCACTCTGGGGGATGGTGGTAGGTGCAAAATGAAAACAGAAAATGTGTGCAATGTTGCATTCCATTTTGGTGTATATATGTATTTTAGTATTTGGCTTACATTGCATATAACTTGACAGCTTGCATTTATAGCACTCTTTGGCAGCTGGCATTAGCATGTGCCTTCACTGCCCTTCAGCAGCTTATAGCTTAGTGGTGCGTTGACAGATTAATTGCATTAATGTTGTGCAATGTTGCATTCCATTTTGGGATATATGTATTTTGGTATCTGGCTTACATTGCATATAACTTTGACAGCTTGCATTTTTTAGCACTCTTTGACAGCTAGCATTAGCATGTGCCTTCACTGCCCTTCAGCAGCTTATAGCTTAGTGGTGCGTTGACAGATTAATTGCATTAATGTTGTGCAATGTTGCATTCCATTTTGGGATATATGTATTTTGGTATCTGGCTTACATTGCATATAACTTGACATCTTGCATTTATAGCACTCTTTGACAGCTAGCATTAGCATGTGCCTTCAGCAGCTTATAACTTACTGGTGCGTTGACAGAGTAATTGCATTAGTATTGTAGAATGGTTGCTACATTCAATTTTTCTGATTCTGTGTATTTTCACAGATGGCTCATGCAGGATATTTCAACATTTTGTACTTATGTGACACTGCCCTGCATTACTATGCAATGCTTGCTATATTACCTTGTCTGTATATGTGAATTTTCACAACTGCCCTACACTGCACAATGCTTATCATATGTTCTGCGTGCTCTGCTGTAACGCAGCTTGATTCTTTGTGTAAATATATGCCTGTATGTATGCATGTTTTGAAATTGTTGTGCAATAATCATGGTGAAAAAATAAAATACACAAAATAATACGCCAATTGTGGTGACAGAGAAAAAGAAAATACAAAAAAATACACCAATTGTGGTGAAAGAGAAAAAGAAAATACAAAAAAATACACCAATTGTGGTGAAAGAGAACAAAAATTACCTCAGTGTCTTGTACGAGGGTTCGACTCCCTCCCGAGGTAAACAGTGCAATCGCCGGTGCAAAGTGGGCAAATCACCTCGTGGCCCCGCAAGACTGAGTTAATTTTTCAGAAAATTTATTCAAATCAAACCGATTTTTCCATTTTATTATTCCTAACAGGCTACCAAAATGCCTTATAATGTATTTCAGCTTACTCCACAGGAAGAGACACGTTCAGCAATGCCAATAAGCCTTATTATGTCACATTCGGACAAACAAGTGAGTGTCAAAAGGATAAAATATGCTATATTTATAGATATTAGAGTAGTGTAGGCCTACTGTCTGAATAGCTAAAGCACTTGACATGTTTTCTGATTTTTGTAATGATTTTCTAAAATATTCGCACCGTCACATGTGCAGACCTCATTAAAGCATTCTGACCATTTCTAGTCATTCTAGCCAACTTGGGGATTTTTTTTTTTAAAGTAGACCCTAGGGAATTTGGCATGACCTTTCGAGGCTCCCACAAAAAGATGTGACCGATTCTGGTACTTTTATACGCCCGGGGGTGCCCCCCGGGCGAGTTTTTCTTGCCACTTTCTTTTCCCCCTTTTGCCCCCTCGTAGGGACGATTTGGCCCCAGCTCAATGCCCGCCCAGCCGCGATACATCTCTACGACCGTGAACCACTAGGAGTCTAGGTGTAACACTTTAGTCGGTAGTCGCGACTCGAGAAAAATGGCGGCTGATAGTTTCGGTCGACTAAGACGGAAAATGAGGCGAATTGGAATATTTCGGGACAGATCGAATCGGCTAGAAATCTACGTCGATAGGGAATTATATTCCGAGTTTAGATTTCGACATTGGGATGCTCTGTTGATTGTGGACGAGTTCAGCGAAGACCTAGAATATTCAAGAAAAACAACAATCACTGACAAGGCTCTTCGCCGCCGGCATCCCGAGGCCAAATATGCCCCTGTCCGGGATGCGAAGTCTCACGGCCGTGAGGGACGATGCTCACGGATGTCTGTACTTTTACTATTTTCATTTTTTTTCAACCCTCGTTATATCGAACGCGCCTCGTTAACTTACAACGCGGATTCGGATATAGCGCGGTCGGCCGTTGACCCCGAATTTCTGCCAAGTTGTCGCTGCGCTATCCATCACCAACATATGTTTTACTCTAAATGCGACTCATAGACGGCACCGTTGGCACACGTGCATCGTGATTCGTATCTAGTTCCCCCAGCGTCCTTGGCGCAGCGGCGCGGGCTTGACGGTTCCTTGTTTTGGTAGCGGCGCCCCTGGTGGCATATTTGAAACGCCGTAAGGCGCCTCCCTTTAGTCTCATTTCTTGGAACCTGACCTCATACATTCCACTGCGCTAGAAAATTATGGAGGTTCCACAAGCAAAAAAGCGGAAAAATTATGCGGCTGTATTCCAGGCAGAATGGGTCGAGCTATTCGACGGCGTAATAACCAAATCGAAGCTTGGCGAGCATCACGCCTGTTGCGCAGGGTGTTTGTGCGACGTAAAGGTCGCGGAGTCGGACGTACATGATGTTCGCGAGCATATCAAGTCAAAATTGCATGCCAGGCAACTGAAGTCAGCGCGACTACACGCACCGATTACTTCTTTTCTTCAAGGCGAGGGCGGTCACTCCTGATTCGACCACGAATTCTGAGGTGATATTCGCATATTTTGTGGTGGAGCACAACCTCCCAGCACCCGTCGCCGACCATTCCACCGAATTGTTTCCGCCACTATGCCCGGACAGTGCGTTCGTGAAGTCCTTTAAGAGCAAACGGAGGAAGACCGCGCCATCAAGCGATGCTTAGCAACTGACATGACACAGCCCGTGACCGATCGCTGCCGTGAAGGGCCGTTCTCCTTTTTGATTGATGAAAGTACGGACCGAAACACGGACAAGCTGCTCGTCTTCCTAGTCCGATTCTTCAGCGACGGGGCGGCACGCACACGCCTGCTGGACATTCCAGTGTGCAACGGCGGCACAAGAGAAGAAATCTTGGGTGTTTTGGATGGAGTTTTTAGGTAACTATTGACATTTATTATATATGCTGTTTTATTGACTGCTCAAAAATCGTTTTAAAATTACATCAAAAATAATATCGACGTCATTTCAATAACAAACATTCTTTAAATCTGTATATGCTTTTGTTCGTTTATTCTGACATGAATGGCATCCGTTGTATCGTTGATATGCTGATTTGTATTGTACAATTTACAGATCTGCAGTTTATAATCTTGTAATGTCAATTCTCATTTTTTTCGGTTTTCCTCAGGAAACACAATATCGGATTGGCCAACTGTATCGGGTTCGCCAGCGACAATTGTAACACGATGGTCGGTGTGCGGAATTCAGTGCTGACACGAGTACGTGAGCGTCAGCCGGATATGTTCAACATCTTGCCGACCTTTGTGTGAAGTCCGGCTTGAAGCAGCTTTCTGTCCCCGTGTCAACTACTTATCGACATCTTCTTTCATTCTGACCGCTGGTAAGGGCTATCACCGCATGCTGTATTCAATATATTGACGTATGGACCCAACTCCATTGGGGAAGGCAAATTTTTCCAGAATATTTTATTACAACTGAGAATGCTCAAATTTGGATAATATAATATCATCTGTATATAGAGTGTAATAGTTTTCTACATGAAGTGCTTCGAGATTGATGCAGTAAAGGTGAAGCAGCCTAAAAAGCAAGGTCTCTTGCCCGAATAAGTTTGCCTGCCCGAATTGGGGGGGGGGGGCAAATCTGTAATTAGTTTGTGCTAGTGCTTTATTAAATGTTTTCAGCGCGAAAAGGAGAAAACGTTATAAAGAATTTCAAAACTTTGCTGACGTCGATGAGCTGGATATTCTCACGCAATGCCAAATTCGCTGGCTGTCGTTACTGCGCGTCATAGAGAAGGTACTGAACCACTGAATGAATTCACCATAACAGCATCATGTTCTGTTGATAGGCTGACGAGACAACGATTGGCATGCTTCATCCAGATATGGCCCGATTGTTGAGGAAGCTGCTAATTAAGTTTGTTCCACTGCGGCTGATCCGTGGGCAGCCTGGCCTGAGAACAATCCATTACGACTCGCTGCAGAATCAGCGTAATGACAACACTCTGGCCATTGGCTTGCCGTCGAGAGCTCTACTAGAGGAGGCAAACATGGTGCCTGGCAAAACGGCTTTTTATGGTTTGTATGACAACAGTTTCGTATACCAGAGAGTTTTATTTGTATCTTAGTATGTTAGCTGTCCGAATGCACACAATTAATTGTGTGCACATTTATGGTATGTAGATGATAAGTATACTACCAACGCTAAGCAAAGCTCACAACTACTAAAACATGTTTTAGTGAGTTGCTCTTCTTCTACTCCGCTGTAATTAAGAAGATGCTGGTGAAAGTTTCCGTTTGACAACCAAGACTTGAAGGATCTGATTGTGCTGGACCTCTCGAAGCGTGCGGACATGCTGTTACTGCTGTTCGCTTTAATATTAGTGATTATAACCAATCATGGAATTGTATTGTTCTGCCAACCGTAAATGTTATATGTGTTTTTAATTTTGCGCCTGGCCGCAAAGTTTGTTCCAGATGTCGACGGAGAGACCCTGAAAGACGAATTCGAGGACCTCCAGCTGATGGAGGCCGACGCCTTCAGCACGGAGGTCGGGAGTCAGGCACGTCGTCCTGACTCCATCTGGGCTGATGTGATGGCGTTGAAGACGGGTCAGCAACTGCGCTTTCCTGCCTGGCACGCCTGTTGCAGGCCCTGCTCAGTCTGCCACACAGCAACGCAGACTCCCAGAAAGCGTTCTCGATGGTTCGCGAGATCCACACCGAGACACGCAAGGGCTTGCATGCGGATACGATTACTGCATTCATGCATTGCAAGATGAACTGTGACAGTGCTTGCTATGACTTTCACGTGACGCCATAGATGCTGCGCGAGGTAAAGCGGGCACCCCACCAGTACAACCTGGAGTACCCCACACTGCCCACAGGTGCCCAAAAAATTGGCCAGTGCAGTGCACACTCACTTTACTTGTTTTGTACTCTTTTGGGTGTGTTTTTGCGCACATATTTTTAAGGATTTTCTGCTTATCTCTAGGATATCTGATCCAGATCTCACTGGTAACTTAGGGTTGCCACCTATGCGGGATGTTTCCACAACTTGGTTGCTGAAACTGTATCGGTATTGACAGTCGACATGCCTATCCAGGAATAACTCTAGGATGTTTGTTTTTCGTTTTACTTTCACAGGACTGAGGAATGCTTATCAGATAATTATAAAGATGTGAATACATTTTGTTTGTTTACCAAATGTCAATCCCATGTTGTTGTATGCTGTATTGAACTACAATAATAAAATATTGTGAAATATCCCAAAAGTGTTTTGTGCCGTTCATGAGATGACGAGGAAACCTGCTACCAAGCTAACAATCCACTACGACGCCGGACGCGTTATCCGCAACGCAGCCGAACTGAACGCGCGGGTCACCGAACACTTCAGCCGCCAATTCAGCAATCCAGCCATAAAAGATCTGCCGGAAGACCATCGTGACTGGCAGACCCTATCACAACCGAAGAGGTCAAGTGAGCGATCGGGAAATTGAACAGCGACCGAGTCAGCGCGCACGGCGACATACCGGCCAAATTCTGCACATGCACTGCTGGTCTGCTAGCAGACACGATTGCCAGCATCTTCTACGACGCGCTGGAAAAAACATGAACCGCTCGACCTAGGCAAAGGTGTGCCCATATTGATACAGACGCCGGGCAAACCGATAGGTCCAATAACGCGTGTGTGTCCGATAGTTTTACTATCACACTCCGAAAGACACTGTCTCTCATCGTTCTATCGAAGATCGCGCCGAAAATTGACGACTACCTATCGCCGTCGCAATCGTGATTCCGACGCGGACGCAGCATGGCAGACGTAGTCTTCGGTTATCGTTGGTTATGTGCTTAAGCGCAGCGTCAGCGCGTGTCAATCGAATTCGTCGGCATCGTCCTGAGTCGCGCCTTCGACACCATACGTCGCGATAAGCTGCTTGATACGGGGCCAGCACACTGATAGTTTTCCTATTGGCGACCATGTTAACGTTTTGTCTGATTATAAGGAAACGTGACCTATAAAATGTCTTAAACTTCTCACCTGCTGTTATCATCATCTCATTGACATGCTGGTCGAGTTTAGTCAAAATCTAATATTTCTAGCTCTTGCAAAATGCGTGTATGTATGACACCCGTCAATATTTACAAATGGATGCAGGCAGTAATGTGGCTAAAGGGTCAACTAACCAAATTGCTGCCAAATACCCTTCCGCTTAGTAAATGAGCTAAAAATACACCATTTTACTGTCAACAGCTTCTACAATCACATCTAGAATTCTGACTACTCAAATGCACTTATGTCAGAGTAGATGAATATTGTAAAAAAATAATTTCCCAACAATATACTGCACTTTTTCGTCTGTAACAAAGCAGGAAGTCTAACAGTGTCCTGACCCCATACGCTACAAACATTTCTCGGCGAATCGGAACTGCGGATGATTCGCTTCCTACTCGCCGCCACGTCGCTTGAGCCGTCCCCCCCCCCCCACACGCTACCCTGCCGCTGGACGTCGAGTACGCTGACGACACGGACATCGTCAGCTCTTCTCGTTCGTTTCTCGACGAGATCGAGCGCATCGCGCCAGCTTGCTTGGCGAAGTGGTCGCTAACGATCAACGCCTCGGAAACAGAACGAACAAGTATCAGCCGACTGTCACACATTTGGCTGATGGATTGGCGGCGGTTTAATGTGGGAATCCAAGTGGAACACCCATTTAATAACTCTAATAAAGCAGACAAACAATACAAATATACCGTTGGCCAACTAATAAAGGATTTCCTCGTTACAAAGTAATGTATTACATGTACAGGAACGTACATATATAAACATATGTTATAAGCAGTAAATAACAAATTGTTATTGCTCACTCACAAAGAGAGTCGTGAAGTCCGGTATAATTAGTCATCGGGATAACGAACACCCCGCGCACCCCGATTGCATGGGTATGCCGGGGGATGCAACACTCAACTCCAGCATTCCGAAGAATGTAAATTGCGAGGCGATGTAATTAAACGCAACCATTTAACCAATTTAAGGTTGCCTGCATTTAAAATATTGATGACGTTACAATTTCAAGACAAACGACAGACGGGCGACAAAACGATATAGGTCCCGTGTCTTTGAGACAATATCATACACACTCACAGCAAGCAATACAACTACGGTAGTCTGATGCTAAAATGGCCGTAATTCTCTTAAATACTCCAATGGCGACTAAGCGCCGGAAGTCTAATTAACTAACAGCAAAACTTAACACAAACTAAACCATCCCAGAAACTGCGCTTCCGAATCTCTAGAAACTTCGTCAGACTCTATTCAACTCGTTGGTTTATACTAAACTTTCTTGCATAATAGACACACAAATGTCATCACCTGAAAATCCTCAAATTACCTCAATCACATCTAAATTTAGCGTACCGCTTGCAACAGTTTTCAATTTGTCATTGGAAGAGGGAGTGGTTCCTTTAGAATGGAAAGAGGCAAACATTATACCGTTATTTAAAAAAGGTTCCAGAAACAAGTCAGAGAACAACAGACCAGTGAGTTTAACATCAGTGATTTGCAAATTATTAGAAAGTCTAATTAAAGATCACATGGTAGATTTTCTTGTTAAACATAACTTGATAAACCCATCTCAACATGGGTTTTTAAAAGCGAGGTTAAGCTTAACAAATATGTTATGTTTTTTGGAAGACATCACTAAGTGCGTAGATGAGGGATCACCAGTAGATATCATCTACTTGGATTTTCAAAAAGCTTTCGACAAAGTACACATCAAAGATTACTGCTTAAACTAAAGGCCCATGGCATAGGAAATATAATAAACTGGATAGAAAAATGGCTGATTGACAGAAGACAACGTGTGGTAGTTGATGGGGAGGCTTCAAAATGGAAATCGGTATTGAGTGGGGTACCACAAGGATCAGTACTAGGACCTATATTATTCTTAATCAACGCTTTGGATGATGATATAACAAGCAAGGTGTTGAAATTTGCGGGTGTTACAAAATTTTTGAGAAGGATTAAAAGTTATGGAGATAGATATTATTTACAAGATGATATTGACAGGTTGATCAAATGGTCTGAAAAGTGTCAAATGCTGTTCAATTTTGGAAAATGTAAATGCCTCCACACAGGACATGGGAACGAAGAGGTAGAATATACTATGGGTGGTACTGTACTAAGTACTACTGTAAAATAAAAAGGACTTAGGGTTAACCATTAGTGCTGATATGAAGGTTTCAGAGCAGTGCGGAATTGCAGCTTCAAAGGGAAATCAAATCCTTGGATTAATTAGGCGAAATATAGCGCATAAGGAAAAAGAGCTAATAATACCGCTGTACAAAACAATAGTGAGGCTTCATTTAGAATATTGTATACAAGCGTGGAGACCATATTGCAAGAAGGACATAGATATGCTAGAAAGAATACAGAGGAGAGCGACTAAAATGATACCAAAACTGAGGGATCTTAGTTATGAAATTCGCCTAAACGAAAGTGGTTTAATAACACTAGAGACCAGGAGATTGAGAGAAGATCAGATAGAAGTGTTTAAAATAATAAATGGTTATGAAAATATTGATAGAAATATAATTTTCTCAGTTAAGAAAGATAGAAGGACTAGAGGACATGAAGTTACATTAGCAAAGCAGCAGTGTAGATTGTACATACGAAAGTTATCGATTTTCACAAAGGACTGTAAATGAATGGAACATATTATCTGCTGATTGTGTGGGTGCTAGTAACGTGAACATGTTTAAAAAAAATCGACACATACCTCAGAAGGGCGGGATACACATAGATAAAAGGGTTGGACACTCGATATGCCAAAGGGCTTCCTTGTCCACCTGCCACCTAGAGTTAATTCTCTGGGTGGCAATCTTGTTAAATCTTGTTAAATTTAATATAATCAGAATCCCTGAATCATCACTGTAAGAATGATAATATTAACATATCTTAACGTACACAATTTAATACATTATTTTAGTAAAATAAATATCCCATTCAGACAAGGGGTGTGAAACATTAATTCACACCTGCCCGGCGCGATAAACAACCTTCGTAATTCACGCTACTAATTTCTTCTAACGTCACTAAGAATGACTTACAATAACACCACATTATCAGTTAGGTTCAACCGTTCTACTCATACTGAATTTGACGTTCCTAGTCGCGAAATTAGTATAATAATTAATCAACTAGAATGTGTTAGCCAGCTGATAATATTATTTGCGCTTTGGTCGCAAGATGGCATTAGTGTAACATTTTATATTCAAGCACCCGATTGATGGCAGCACCATACAATGGAATTCCTGTGTAGTTTAATTAACCCTTTAATTTTGAGTCAGACTAATTCTACTCGAACCACTTTGTGACATAACCCCGGCGTTTAAGAATTAGTGTGAGCGATAAACGCATAAATTAACTCATTAATATAAACATAATCGTTCCACCTACTTAGTCTTACTTGGCGTAAGCATCATTTCGAATGTCTGGCCCTCTCAAAAATATACAAGGACAAGATAATTCCAATCGGAAATAAAACCTTCCTCAAATAAATGAAATCAATTAATTCATAGTTATGCTCCAGAAGGGAGGGTCGCATAAAAAGGTAATCCTGGACCTTCATGGACCTCATGGACCAATCTGAATTCGGAATACTTTGATGAGACTCTGTCATAAGTCATTCATTAAATATCAATTCTGCCTGTCCGCTTGAACACTCGTTTACTCGTCCTTCACACTGGACCGGCTAAGAAAGTCTGCTCCCAAATGTTCCTTTCCTGGAATAGCCTCTATCCTAAATCGGTAGTGTTGGAGCCTCAAGGCCCATCGGATTAGTCTGGAATTTGATAATCGGGACGTACGAAGAAAGGCCAGCGGCTGATGATCCGTTTGGAGTACTAACGACCGGCCGTACAAGTAGCTTGTGAACTTCTCGAGAGCCCACACGATAGCTAGACACTCTCGCTCGGTCAGAGCATAGGCCGTCTGAGCTGCGGACAACTTCTTGCTAGCATATGCTACGGGGAAGTATCTCCCATCATACACCTGAAGTAATGCAGCTCCCACTCCGGTATCGGATGCATCTGTACGAAGTATAAATGGGTGATCAAAATCGGGCAGCTTCAAGATAGGAGCATTGTACATATTGGCTTTCATCTCCTTGAAGGCACGGTCAGCATCAGGTGACCAGACCACTCTGGTGGGCTGACCCTTCTTAGTTAGATTAGTCAGAGGCAGCTACCGTTGCGTAATTGGGTATGAATTTACGATAATACCCTGTCAGCCCAAGAAAGGAACGAACTTGGGTGACGGTTCGCGGCATGGAAGCATCCTGAATTCGCTCTACTTTATTTTCTTACGTCATGAGTTGACCTTCCCCTATTTTGTGACCCACAAATTCAATCTTGGGGTACCCAATGCAACACTTCGACGGTTTGACCGTGATCCCTGCCTTTCGGAGTCCAGTGAACACCTCGCGGATTGAGCTTAGGTGATCCGGCCATGTCTGGGTATGGATCATGGTGTCATCTACGCAGTTGTCTACCCCCGTTAATGCTTTCTCATCATTCGACCATACGTCGAGCCTGCATTGACTAACCCAAAGGGCATACGTTTGAACTGAAACAGCCCCGAAGGGGTTGAAAATGCCGTCTTCTCTATATCATCTGCGTTCATGACTATTTGCCAGTACCCTTGGTGAGAGACGCAAATATCGCTTCTGGGTCCGGCATGGGTTCCGCTTCGAAAGTGGTAGCACAATTCAATTTGCGGAAGTCAACCACGGGACGACTTGTTCTATCTTTCTTTCGAACGAGCAGGAGAGGGAACAATATGGTGATTTGGAAGACTAAATCACACCGAGATATTTCACCCGAATGGGTAGGGTATTGTTAAACTTTGTGGAATATTCTACTAAGCTAATACACCAGAGCTTATCTGTGAAAATCTCACCAAACTCCTCAATCAAGTTCTGTATCTGACCTGTTTGCGACTAAGTAAGTTCTGGTGCCGGTGACACATCTTGATAATTCTCTGCCCGTTTTTTCCAGCAGGGGTTGAACCTCCAGAGAGGGATCATCCTCTGGATCAAGGATGGCGGTAGTCTCCAATACATCCTCAGTCCTGGTCATGTATTCGTTTAGTATGTTCACGTGGAATAGTCGTAGGTTGTTTCCCACTCGGATCTCATAGTCGTTAACCCATACTTTCTTAGTTACTTCGTAAGGACCTTTCCACTGCATCAGCAGCTAGTTGTGATCAGTCGGTAGTAGAACCTACTTCGAGGGTTCGTACTTTTGACTTCTTGTCAAAGTGTCTCTTATATCGTAACTGGGAGGACGATAAGTGGTCCATCTGGCTGGTCTTGGCCATCTTACAAGTATCCTCGATACGTTTTCTCAGCTCAAGTATATACCGATACGTCAGTCTCACTGTACGTAGTGTCATTCGTCCACAACTCTTTCAGGATTGCCATTGGCCCCTGATTATCCGACCATGTAGGAGTTCAAACGGCGAGAAACGGGTACTCTCTTAGGGAGTTTCTCGATAGGCGAAGAGCAACGGTTCGATGTACCGGTCCCAATCTCTGGGTTGCTCGGTGCACATTCTAATCAACATCTTCTTTAATGTCCCGTTGAATCTTTCAACTAGACCGTTCATCATGAGGTGCTCCGGGGTCGAATGCACTTGATGCATTGACATCAGGCGGGCTACTTCTTTCATTACCCCAGACACAAACTGTGGTCCGTTATCGCTAAGGATTTCACGACGGAAACTACACGTGAGAATATTGACAGTAATCCCTCAGCTACTGCCTCCGTCATGGTGGAAGTTAGGGGTACTGCCTCCGGATACCGTGTGGCACAGTCAACCACCGTTAACACCAATCTATGGTGTTTCTCCGTTGGGGGAGACAACGGACCTATCAGGTCGATAGCTACTTTCTCGAAGGGAACCCCTACTAATGGCATAAGTTCCACCGGGGCAACCTTTACCTTATCCTTATTAACCGTCCTCTGGCAAATGTCGCAAGACTGACAAAACTGGGCCATGTCACCAAAGATTCCTGGCCAAAAGAAGTTTCTAAGGATTCGATCGGATGTTCTCTTGACACTCAGGTGTCAGGCTAATATAGCTTCGTGACCTAAGCGGAGGATCTGCTTACGGTACTCTGAAGGGACTACTAGCTGGTTCCACTCTTGCTGTTCCTCCCGACGGTGAAAATACATGCGTCATGTGCCAAAACATGCCTTCAAGATGGGATCCTCCTGTTGGGCCAGACGAAACGACTCAGCCGAAACATTAACGCCACTGGAACGCAAAGAGGGCGTCGATATTTATTTCGTTGCAAAGCCTGATTACATGTGTTTACCGCACCTACTGCCTCGGCCTCAGAGAAAATCTGAGCTGTCGTCTTTACCTTGGCGACCTTGCTGGGTACATCGACGTTTATCCCTGGATCCATTTGGTCAGAGCATACCTCCGAGTATCCATGGATACTAGCGTGTACTCCTATCACATTGCCAATGGTCCCATCGCAAATGGGATTGTCAACACAGAGTACCTCGATGTCACCGGAAAACACCGGTGTCTCTATACAGCACCGAGCTACTGGTACTGATATGGTCGAACGGTCCAACATAACGTTCTGGTCAATAAACTGGTCTGGATGAACTAATTCCCGTGGCCGAACGAGACGCAGCATATAATTATACACGTCTGCGAGTTCTTTCACGGTATCCATATTCGAGGGAGAACGCTCCCTGATGAACACGACTAGGTCGTGAGGACATAAATGCAAAAATTGTTCGCGCAAAATCAGCTCCTTTAACTTCCCAGGGGTCTCGCCAATACCCGCTGAGTAGATCCACTGGCTCAAACTATGATCTAATCTACCTAGATGCTGAGATGCGGTCTCATCTACTCCTTGTTTACTCTTATAAAACTTTCGCCTGTAGTCCTGGGTGGTTAGCATCTTTAGCTAAGAGGGCCTCCTTAAGTTCGGGATAATCCTGCATGTCCCCCAAATCGTCTCACTGCTGCTGTATCAAAGCCTTGGTGCTGCATAACGGGCCCCGAACAACGCTGGGAATTGTGCGACATCCCGATGAGTCCACAGAGTACCACACCTGAGACGATTACAACAGCTGAACGTAATGCTCAGATTGTCATTATGTTTGTTGGCACGCTTCTTGTGTTGCACTCCCGATACGAGTCCTTTAGATTTCTTAAACGTGATGGACATCACCTTAAGTCCCGATCATTAACACCAATTCAAAAAATTACAGGACCCAGGATGAGCCAATGCCTGCATTATTTATTATTGGCAAAAATGTCCGTCACCTGACGGGATGTCTTGGTATTTTACAGTCGTGATAGTAATATTTACCAAATAAAATTATTAAAAAATTCTTAGCATTGTTACATAAACACTATAACGCGCTGGCAGATACTCTTTGTTTGTTCAAAATGACGAAGGTTGGAGAGAATTAAAGTTCACATCCATCGACAGGCCCTAGCCGTGATAGTGTATATTTGTAAAATAATATTGCTATGCTATTGGCCCGAGGGCATACATAAACATTATTGTGTCAGCGTCTACTCCATGTTGCCAAGTCTATGACGCAGGGACCGTTTTCCCGAGGTATTTGCAGCACGCGCGTGGTTCCTGCGATTGTTAGGTTATGTTTTACGTATTACGCACATTTTACGTTTTACGTTCCGAATAATTGATTGTTTTGGTGAGTGTCAACTTGTTCAATAATAATTTTAAGTTATTATTTCCATTTTTGGATTATATCACATTGTGAAGTAAAAGGTTGCCCATCATTAGGCATAAACTTGCATGGATGTTTTAAAGCAAGTATTAAGTTATAATGGTTTTCACTATAATATGGAACATTGCTTTGAGTGGGCACCCCACTCCCAGGATGTTGTGGTTGACCCCCATTGGCTGTATGTAAACAGTCGTAGTCTTAATGAGTTTTAGAATACTTGCATTCTGCTGGTGATATAACTTGCAGAGTATACAGTTTTAATCATGTTTAGTCAGATACTGTGTTTTGTATTATGATGCTTAATCTACGCTATTAGGTTAAAATGCCATATTATGCATTTAACAACAGAATGTGTTCTATGAAGCTATGCAGTCAGTATCAGAAACTGCCCAGTGGCCACCAATGTCCTCATAAATAATCACCCTAGGGGGTTGGCTGGGTAGGGTGTGGGGTATATTCCATAGAGACTGACACATGAAAACAAGTTGGGAGCCACCCTGGATAATGTAGGTATATTGTAAACACTGGCCAAGTGTTTGGTTCAGTCATTTAACAAGTCATAGAATATGTATAATGTGTAGTAAATTGGAACTGAATATGGTAACACGCAGTAGTATAGGTATATGGAATTACAATAGTTGTTTAAATAATTATCTGTGTTCTGCTATAAATGACATGTTGCACCATGCCATTGCAGGAGGGAGACAGGCCTCGAATGAATGATGTGAGATTCATTAATGAGCCTCCGGAGCAGTGTTGGGGTGAGCATGGCCATTATAGTTATGGTAGATTATGTAATAATTGCATATGTTAGATGCATAGACTTGTGTTTGTTGATTTACATACAATTATATTCCTGGAATAACTTGTATGACAATTATATATCTTTAGATTACATTAGATTATACTGGATTCATTATATTGCGCATGTGTGCTGTGTGACACGTGTCCACACATCATAATCATAATTGTATCTACGTATATTTGTATTGTTAGTACTGTATTAACAAACTATTTACTTTGTTTAGGTTTCTTTTTGTATCCGGAAGTAAGACCACAAATAAAGAACTCGATGGAAAAGATTGGAGCCGACTTGTTGGTTGTACAAATTGGCACCGTCGCACATTGTATCAAAAAAAATTATATGTAAACACATGCATATATAGTAATAATTAATAGTAATGCCGTACGTTGCTTGTGTTGTGCATATCAGTCATGGCGACAATACAACCATTTTCTTTCTGGAGCGCAGTAGCGCAGCGATAAGAGCTTCGGACTCTCGACTGGGAGAACACGGGTTCGAATCTTGTGCGGCCGTTCGACCCTTGGGCAAGTTCGTTTATTCTACATTGCTTCAGTTCACTCAGCTATATGAATAAGTACATAGGTGGACATTTGTGTAAGAATAGTCTCCACGCATTAATTGCGGCGCGGCGGAATCTTCCCAGAGAAGTGGAAATGGTGTTCGATTGAACAGGTCTGCCAGGGAGTAAAGTGTAAAGTGCTTTGAGCAGTACTGAGGAATGGACACTGCGCTATGTAAGAACTTACCTTTACTTGTTGCTTCTACCTTTTCTAGGGTAGGGGGGTTGTACGATCTTTCACTTTACTACTTTACTATGATATTTCCTTTCGAGAAAAATAAGAACTGAGAGAAGTTATTTATGAAAAATGACGACTGAGATAACGCTTAGATAGGAGTATATTGACAAGAGATCAGATGCATATTTTCTGTGTGAAAATAATCATAATACAATCGGTTTCATCTAAGAAGGAAATATGAACTACAGAACACGACGTAATGTTATTGGAGGAAAAGAGTAGACTAGACACACGAAAGAGTACATTCTTAAAGAAGATGAAATGTATAATGGACTAAGTTCTGATTGCATAAATGTATGGTGCTCTGGGAAAACCAATCACATGGCCAAACAATTGCAATGTTGGTTTATTGTTGAAACCGAAAGCAGCACAATTTCTCAATCCAAAACAGTTTACATTATCCAAATATTCCAAGTACAACACTTTAAACAGGGTACCCGTCAAAAACTAGTTAAGAAAAAAATCACTTTTATAGTTGGCACTCTTTATCCAGGCGAAGAGTTTAATCAGTAACAATTTTAGACACTGCACTGATGTTTTACAAGTCTTTTGGGGTTTAAATATTTAAATATTCCAGGTGGAACTAAAATTATAAAACGTTTAATAGGGTACCTGTCAAAAACAATGTTGGCAATTTTGTTTTCAAGTTGACACAGCGACAGTTTTCAACCACTGTTTTTCCTGAAATATGACTCTGTCATCCAGCAACGATGAAAGGAGCATTTTGAGCAGCTTTTGAACCGTGAATCTGTGGTGACAGTTGATACTATCTTGTCCATCCTAAAACACCCAGAGAGAATATCCCTAGATATCCTGCCAACCCGGGAAGAGGTCCAGCTTGCCACAGTGCATATGAAATGAAAAACAATAAAACTGGTGGCCCGGACGGCATCCCCGAGGTAATCCTCATGTTTTGTGGCGAGTATCTTGCAAACAAACTTTATGAACTTATATGCAAGATCTGGCATGAAAAAGAAATTCCACCAGACCTCAGAAATGCTAACATCATCACCATCTACATAAAAGGAGGTACATTAGACTGTGGGAAATACCGATACATTGCCCTAATTTCCATTGCTGGGAAGATACTCGTCCGCGTTCTTCTGAAACGTTTACTTCCGCTGACCGAATAGATACTCCCCGAAACCCAGTGTGGCTTTAGACCATCTCGAGGAACCACTGACATGATCTTTGTGGCCCGACAAATTCAAGAGAAATGTCGGGAGCAACATCGTGAACTATTCATTTCCTTCATTGATTTGACCAAGGCCTTCGTCTCTATCAATCGTGAAGCTCTTTGGAAAGTCTTATCCAGGTTTGGGTGCGCTGCCAACTTCATCACCATCATGAGACTTCTCCATGACATAGCTTCAGACTAGTCTAGACCTCTTTACGGAAGCTTACCAATCTAGGACTTTCCATCAACATCAAAAACAAGGTTATCCACCAACCCACTCCAGGTAGCAACGAAGAACCTCCCGAAATCAAAGTATCTGGAAGAACTCTAGAAGTTGTTGAACATGTCCCGTACTAAGGGAGCCACCTGTCCCAGAAGACCACCATCGAAGCAGGAATTCAGCATCGAATTTGCTGTTCCATAAAAACATACGTAAAGTCTTATATCTTAAAAAAGTCGAAAACCAAATTCTTATTTAAAGAAACTGTGCAAACATATGATTTATTTAGGACTTGCAATTATTTACATAAACATATTGTTCTTTATTGTTGTTATTTTAGAATAATGCCGTTGGAGTTCGAACAATACAGACGGCAACACTGTACGGAAGCGACATTTTCTTCAAACGACTTTACCCCTATTCCAGTAAAACGTGTCTCTTCCAAGTGGTAATGGATCATTTATGTTTCGCTAACGATTTATCTCGTATTTTTAAAAAGCGACTAGTGCAACTAAGCTAATTGTTCAAATGCTTTGCTAAAATTCAATGTCATTTTCCCTATGTTAGTGTATGTTGGCCTGCTCACGTTGTCATGACTTTCATTATTTAACTAGTGATGGCAACTTTAAGATGTTATATCAATTTTACACAATGCTAGGTCGTTTGATTCGTTTGCTTACAATATCTCTTTTGATTGCTAAAATACAAACCAAACAATTTAATATACTGCATCGTACTAAGCTTACATGTTCTTGCAGATTAAGCGAATTGATTCCATATTACGTTTATAAACGTAATTGGTTGTTGTTTGTGTTGAGTTTTTTGCTTGTTGTATTAGAGTGCATATGCTACATAGTTGCTATATGTTTGGTGTTTATTAAATTCAAATTCGGCAAATTACTGCAACACTAACATTTCTATGCAATTAGTAAAACTGGCGGCAGCCAATGAACTATTTCCCTTGACACCCGTGTTTTGCACTCGCGATTGGACACCATAAATATTTAGAGTTTCTACAAAAACCACTGTTCGCTATATAAATGATGGTCGGAACACATACGCGTTGTTTACTTGATGGTACACCATTTTACACCATGAATGCATACATAAAACATACATACATACATAAATACATACATGTATACATACATAAAACACAGGCACATACATACACACACACAAACATACATACATATATGCATACATACATGCCTACGTTCACACGCAAACACGCACGTGCGTACATACATACATACACATATAAATGTACGCACGGACATACACATTCATACACAGCTTTATATATATCGTTGACAATTTTATTTGTGATAGGTTTCGGCCTCGAAGGGAAATTGTGACGTAAAAACATACTCGATTGCGACCGGTGATGAAAATTTCGCCATAAATGCCAACACGGAACAGATCGATCTCGTTAAAGCTTTTGACCGAGAAAGCGTACAGGAAGTGAGACTGGAAGTCTTGGCCACTGACAACGGTATGACTTACTGTTATGTATTGTGGAGTTTGCATGTTTCTGGAGACAGATTACGAATAGTAATCAACTACACATGAGGTTGGCGGTATCCCAGAGTGCATCTAGTGTGTATTGCAGAAACGGTACAAAACACGGACGGACATTTACAGCTAGTACCCGTTACATCAATGTACAACATTTCTCCACCTTAAAATATAACTATTCTAAAGAACCATCTGCGACTAATATAGCAAGCCTGTACGAAGTGTAACTGGGTGAATAATCACAAATTCAACTTAACAACAGGTTTGATAGCTCGTGATGAACGCCTGATAGCAGCTGGCGACTGAATGACAGTCGGCGTTGGTGACCCTAACCAGTTAGGTGCCTTAGGTGCTTGTTCTGCTTGCTCTCCATGACCTACTGGATCGACTGGATCGATCACCACAGGTTTTGGCTCGGGTGTCACGACAATGGGAGGTGCAATCGCGACATCGCTCCAACCTTCTGGTGTAGCTGGGTGGTCATCATTCGCGACCATGTGGTCCACATGAACGGATCGCCTCCTGTTTCCTGGCAGTCTGACCAAATACGTTAGTGGCCCTAAAACTCTGACCACCGTTCCCAGTGTCCACTTCTCCATTTCTCCTCTCATGTTTCTGACACTCACTCTCTGGTAGACGTCGAACTTGCGAAGGCGTGAATGAGCTCCATCATGCTGTTGTTTCTGCTTTAATTGCCGATCTTGCACTTTTGCATCGAGACTGGGTTTCGACATCACAAGTCTGGTGCGTGGCGCTCGGTTCAGGAACAACTCCGACGGTGTTTTATCCGTAAGCGAATGCGGTGTGTTTCGGTACTGGAACAGTTTGTCCGACTGACGGTGTTGCAATGGTAGCTGGCTGTTCGATTTTGCAAGCATCTTCTTGAACGTCTGGACATTTCTCTCCACGCGGCCGTTCGTCGCCGGATGGTAAGCTGGACACAGTATATGCTTGACACCATTCAACCTCCAGAAACGACCAAATTCTTCGCAAGCGAACTGAGGTCCGTTGTCAGATACCACCTCGCGTAGTTAGCGAGACATTTAGACCACTTCCAGACACTTTGAATGACATTCCACCACAACAAGGAAGTTCTGTCCGTCTTTTTCTGCAAAATCCACATGGATATGTTCCCATGGTCCCGTAGCCCACGGCCATGGAACCAGTGGTGCTACCTTCGGCGTGCTCGCTACCTGGCTGCATTCCCGACAGTTTCGGACACAGTCCTCGATATCCACATCAAGGCCAGGCCACCAGACGAAGCTTCTAGCGATCGACTTCATTCTAATCATGCCCGGATGCATCACATGCAGTTCTCGTAGTACCTGTTCTCTGAACACTGCTGGAATGACTACTCTCCTCCCCCAGAAAAGACAGCCATCTTCTAACGACAGTTCATCTTTTCTGCATCGATATGCATTCACCGACTCATCGGTTGAGTTTGGCCAGCCTCGCAGTGTGAATTCATAGACCTTGCCCAACATAGGATCCTTTCTGGTAGCCCCTGCAGTCATTTTAATCGTTACTGGAAGTTCGGTCACCGACAACATGCTGACTGCTGCCACCGTTTCATCAGGATCAGCCGACTCGGGCGATCCCACCGGTAATCTGCTCAGTGCATCTGCGTTCGCATTTTCTTTTGATGACTTGAATTGGATCTCATATTGATAACCCGCCAGTATCAGAGCCCATCGCTGTATCCGAGCCGCCGTCAACTTAGGTACGCCAGTCTTTTCTCCGAAGATGCGAACCAGTGGATGATGATCCGTCACCAATGTGAAAAAGCGACCAAACAAGTAGGGATGAAACTTCTTCACTCCGTATATTATCACCAAGGCCTCCTTTTCGATCTGCGAGTAATTTTTCTCGGCTTTGTTCAGTGTTCGCAAGGCGAATGCTATCGGCTCCTCTGATCCATCCTTCATTTTGTGGCTAATGACTGCGCCAATACCATACTGGCTCGCATCGGTAGCCAATATCTTTTCTCTGCTCGTAGTGCGTGAGGATGGTGCAACTGGACAGTACTCTTTTGCACTTAGTGAATGCTGCCTCACATTTCTCATCCCAGGACCACTTGACCCCTGTCTGAAGACGTCTGAAGAGAGGCTGCAGCATCGAGGACAAGTTGGCCATGAACTTCGCGTAATATTGGACTAGACCAAGGAAACTCTGCAACTCCGTCAAATTGGTTGGTCTTGGTGCATTTCTGATAGCTGCAACCTTGTCTTGCACAGGCTCTATGCCCTCAGCACTCACGATGTGACCCAAGTACCTTCGACTTCAGAAACCTGCACTTAGCTTTGTTCAACGTCACCCTGTTTTGGTCTAGTCGTGCTAGCACCAGATTCAGTGTTTTTAGATGATTGGCCTCGTCTTCACCCACAACGAGAATATCATCTATGAAGCAGATCACATTTTCAATGCCACTCAAGAGTTTGTCCATAGTCGCTTGAAAAATGGACGGTGACGTCTTCACGCCATATGCTAGTCTGCGCATTCTGTACAGTCCCGTGTGGGTGTTGATTGTTAGCAGAGGAATCGACTCATCGACTTCCATCTGATTGAAAGCCCCACTCAAGTCAAGAACCGAAAACACCTTAGGCGTCTTGTTTGTCTGAGCCAATTTGGTGAACAAATCCTGCGTTGTAGGAGGCGGATACTTGTCATCTTCGATTGCTGCGTTCACTTCACTTCACTTGTCACTTGTGCCCATCGTCCCTCCTGGGGCATAGGCCGTCGACAACAGCTCTCCAGAGTCCTCTGTCCTGGGCTCTTGTTTCAAGCTGTCTCCAAGTGTGTCCTGTATTCTTGGTGTCCGCCTGGAGGTCCCTTCGCCACGTGTTCCTTGGACGACCTATTTTTCTCCTGCCTTGTGGGTTCATGTCAGAGCCTGTCTGGTGATAGTTGATGCTGGTTTCCGGAGCGTGTGACCAATCCATCCCCATCGTCTTCTTCTTATTTCATCTTCAGGCAGACAGTTGGTGTGTCCTCCTCCACAAGTCAATGTTGCTGATGGTGTCTGGCCAGCGGATCTGGAGGATTCTCCTTAGACTCTTGTTGAAGAAGGTCTGTAATTTCTTGGTGGTGGTGTTAGTTGTCCTCCATGTCTCTGCTCCATACAGTAGAACTGACTTCAATTTGGAGTTAAACAGTCGGATCTTCGTGTGTGATGACAACACTTTGGAGCTCCAGATGTTCTTGAGCTGTATAAATACTCCTCTCGCCTTGCCAATCCTTGCTCTAACCTCCGCGTCTATGCCACCCTGCTTGTCGATGATGCTACCGAGGTATGTGAAGGCCACTACCTCTTCAAGTGCACTCCCTTCCAGTGTGACTGGCTCAGTGCTGGCTGTATTAACCTTGAGGACCTTTGTCTTTCCTTTGTGTATGTTGAGGCCCACTTGTGAGGAGATGGCTGCCAGTTCAGTGGTCTTCTCCTGCATCTGCTGGTGGCTGTGGGACAACAATGCCAGATCGTCAGCAAAGTCCAAGTGTCCACTGGATTCCATTTCTTCTCTGGGTTGTGCATGTCTTCAGTATCCAATCGATGGCCAGGAGAAAGAGGAACGGGGACAGCAGGCAGAAACGGTACAAAACACGGACGGACACTTACAGTTAGTACCCGTTACATCAATATACAACACTTACCAATACAACGGTCAACTGGCGCATATGGTTTATGGTTTTGTTAACACAGTCGACATAGTCACTGCAAACACCGAACATTTTCTACAACTGATAATAAACAGTTTCGGAAGCGGCATATAATTTAATACACATACCCACACACATAATCATATATAATTATATACATATATATATATATATGGGAAAGATGCAGATGAGCTTCAAGAAAGAGTATTCATATTTTAGTAATACAGCCTGTATCTGTAAATGACGCATGTGTCTGCCATCCCCCTTTCAGGCATACGTGCGACGTCAGCGATGGCCGATGTGCAGATCACTGTGATGGACATCAACAATGACAGTCCGGTGTTGGCCGGCAAGAAATTCCCAACGATCCAGGTAACAACGAGCGACTTCACTAGTGGCAGGCCCGTCTACCGCGCCGAACCAACCGTCGCCGACAGCGGCAACAACGGAGACATCCGCTACTCCTTTGCGTGGGTCAGCGTCGACCCTGACATTTTTGTTGTCAATAAATTATCGGGAGTTGTGACACCGCGTGGAACCCCCGTGTCTCCGTTCTACCACATGATAGTTGTCGCTAAAGACCGCGGGCAGCATCCGAGGTCCACCTCTATGTATCTGTTCGTGAAAGTGTGGTTTTATTTGCTTTAATTGTTCAAGCTCCAGAATGCAGATCTTCTCCATCTACCGACATATGGCGGCAGAATGTCAGCTGGTTTGTACCCTAGGCAATATCCTCCCAATCTATTGATTTCCAAACAAATCGTCCAGTTACGTTAACTGGTATTTTATGATTTGTTGTGAGAGTTTAAGTTGACCAACGCACGATTTTCGGTAATATTTAATGAGCAACGGACGTAAATGACGTAATTAGGCCTCCACATAAAATAAAATCATAATTTTTTGGAGGCGATCAGACGTAGAAACAGATTAGTGCCATTGACATTTGGTAGGTGTCATCATAAACTGTACAACTGTCAGTCATTTTCAAGAATCTCTCGACACGAGAACTCATTTTGAAAAAGAACTGCTGTTTGGTAGTGCCACCTTGGAAAATCTTTAAAATATTAATGTAATGATTAACAAATGGTCTGCTTGCGTAACATCTTACACCGTAGGTGCACATTCGCCCAGTCGACTGGCTATTGATACCGATGTGGATTGTTTAAGTAGGCATAGAGTCATAGACTAGGAATCCGGATTGAATATGGGTAGAAGGGTGTAGGAATAACATAACAACTGTCATGTGTAATTCGTTTGTCTTTGTATGATGCCCTATGCAGCTGTCACGATTGTTTGCGGGTGTAAAAGTTCATTGGGTGGAAATGTCAGTTGCACGGTGTATTTATACAGATACGCATGCACGCATATATGAAATTATGTTGGCCTGATGTATACATGCGTGATGCAATAAAGGTGATGGAACGAACAAGTTTTTTTTAACGTTCAACTTAATTAAAAAGATATACCTAATCGCATATATTTCATATAATGGTTGCTTTTGACTGACGCGTAAATAATTAATTAATTAATCTACATACCCTCCCATCGAATTAACTGCCTTTTTACATAACATATTGTCTCATCAAGCAATCCTTGACGGAACAATAGTGTACACACGATTCACATTTATTTTATTCTGGGTAATGGGT
The DNA here is from genome assembly GCA_020002185.1 of Paraescarpia echinospica. Lineage (NCBI taxonomy): Eukaryota > Metazoa > Annelida > Polychaeta > Sabellida > Siboglinidae > Paraescarpia > Paraescarpia echinospica. The sequence continues at coordinate 52,611,389 of CM034531.1, forward strand.
GATGTTTCTCTTGACAACAAAATTGCACAGTTCTAAGCTAACCATTGACTGTCTCTGTGTTCTAATGTCGAAATGATACCATATAAGATGATGCTACAATTATGTTGCAACTCGTCAGATGCACCCACCATGTGACCAGAACAAGCAGCAGACCTAGCGTATTCACAGGATCCTCATATTGTTTCCTTTCTGCAGCAAGACTTCATTGCATACGGTTCTAATAGGTTAACTGATAATTATATCCACACAAAACGTGTTGCGTCTTATGCTTTATCCATTATATACTACAACTGACGGCAATCAACAGTATTTTGCTACCAGTATTTTCAAATGTAACATGTCACAGTCACGTCACTGTTTGCAAAAGCAACATACGCTGGACAAATTGCCGACCGACCGTGACATTTCCAACTTCGATTCCCCATGAATCATGCCTTCATTAGGGATGATGTCAGAATGTCTATGTTTGATATCAGACGCAATTACTGTCGTTTTGGAGGAGGCCGGTCAGAGGCAATTTTTGCCTGGCGTCGGACATCGATATTTTACGCTTCAGACGGATACTGTTAATACTGATACCATCATATCAATGTTTACAAATTTTCATCTGAGAGGGTGGGGGCTGGGGCCAGATTAATGTAATTTTGTTTGATATCGGCCATCGACGTTCTGAGATGATCAATCATAGTACTGGCATGGATCGCCCTCATAGTTAGCTTTGTCATTTCATGTCGAACACGTTAGCCACCCAACCACGACTTATTTTGGAAATTGGTGCGAGGCACTATGCGGCAACTGTTGATCTTGTGTTGGTGCGCGGTGTCTGTCTGGAATCTCTTTGCCTTGTATAGATATTCAGAACACTTCGGTGTCAACAGGTCACGCGTGTCATCCATGTGCCACAAGTAACTGTTCGTGCAATATGGCAGGTAGACGTGCTCAAGGGTCGTTTCCAAGGGATGACTTCCTGTTGTCGGACTCGAAGACAACGTCTTAATTATCAACACTGACGTCATTGCTTTAATGAATTCGACAAGTTCGCTGCAAGACAATTCTCAGAACTGGTCGTCAAATGTAACAGCTTTGAACTCGGTCGGCATCAGTCGTTTGGCTTTCATCTGCACGTTATGCGCCTCGATAGAACGCAGCAAATCTGTAGAATCCGACAACGTTGCCCAAGTCGACTTGCGCCACCATGAAATTTTCACAGCTAGCTTTCAGGCCACATAGCTGTAAGATGTGGGATGCCTTGACCAAACTCTCAACGTTGTCGATGGTCAGCTCAATCTCACCAGTATAAATATAGTCGACGACGCTGGTCAGTATCTCCGGTTCCACTGTCAACTCGAATGTGCTAGACTTGCATTCTTTGGAACCACATCTGAACAGTGCTTTGAAGTAATCACTTGCGACCGCCAGAACGAAGCGATGACACTGGATTGTGACGTCACCTGATCGCAACGTCACATCCGTAAATTCCCCCTTTTGGCGTTGTTTATGCATATTCTTCATGAAGTTGTTCTGGTATGCCTTATCGACAAACTTGTCCACCTTCTTTGCAGTAAATGCTACAAAAAAACGATGTACTAAATGTTTACAATTGTACATATTTCGTAATTACCACAAATAAATACACACACAAATACATACACGTCCGCAAGCCCCGTTTCGAATCGGACAGTTTATAACTAATGTTATGGTCTGTCTAATCAAAAACAAAACAAATACGCACAAACGAACTAGTATGTCATAGTGAATACTAACTAGCCTTGCTTTTCCACTGAATTACACTGAAACATGACGAGCAACAAAACGAAATGATGGAGGAGTTTTAAGTAGAAATAACATGGCATATATTGGCGACATAACACACCTACATTATAGCAGTACCCAAGTACAAATATTAATGGTCATTCCAATTGAAATAAACCAACAACGTTCTCGAATCCCGCCGATGTTGACAATAGGGGTGACTATCGGAGATAGTTTACTGTTTACTTTAGTTGTAATTACTATTGTGATACAATTGCGATAGTTTCATGACTATCGAGATACTATCGTGATAGTATCATGGAAGCTAAATTTGCTTATGTTCATATTTTACTTAATGGGAGTTCAGCTACAAATCGCATGGACACACCCATAATTGACGGGTGGTGCCATCGCTTAGAGTTGGAGTCAGTTACCGAGTCCCTCGGTAACTTTTATCTAATCAGTATTGTACAAAAACGCTAGCCATAAATTAAATTAAATGTAATTTCACTTTAGTGTATGTAACAAAATTATTATAATCATGATGTCGAGAAATGTTTGGTTTTTTCTTGGTTTATTTAATATTTTATAAAAAGTCAGATCCAATCAAATAATAATATAATAATAACAATACTAATCTATTGTGTTTGATATAAATTAAAATATGAATAAATTAAATTGTTATTGGATTGATAAACCAAAAACAAGTAACTACATTTCCAAATAAACAGTATAAATACGTAAATACGTCCCGTAAATTACTAAATACACTACATTAATTACCTTGATTACAGATCGATATTAATATGATGTTACATCGTAAATTATGGTCGATCTCAAGACATTATAACTCAATGAAATATAACGCATACTAAAAGATTAACATGTAACAGTAAAGTAGAACTCAGAAATAAGTATCGGAAATAGCAATTACCCGTTATTGATTAGGGGCAGGGTTTCAATTAGTGTGACAACTAATTTATGACATTTAAAAGGACGTAGTGTGTTCCAAGTTGTTAATATATTCATAATAATTATTATCTTCTTACGATAACACTATACAAACTTTGTTGAAGGTATACTGCCCGTCAAATTGTGTTTAGCAATACGACCGAGTCGGGCTGAGTTAACTGCTATACCCTTTGATGTTCAACGATGCTCATTTTTCCACGGTCAACACAGCAGGCTTCCAGTTAGAAATTACTACTCTCGCTAATTCTGGGTAGATGAACAGACTACATCCCTTTATGTAGACCACCGAATATCTTGTGAACTTAGTGTGTGTCTTGGTCGTTAGATGGACCTGCGTATATCTCTATTTACTTCTTGAATGAGTTGTCCGTTACGACGGCGCACAATGTCAACATTTATTTGGTCACACAGATAGTGTACAACATCTTATATGACACAATCAGTAGACAACACGTGCAACTCAGGAGATCCTCTGGAAACACCTAGAGGCTATTGTCGAGGACCATCTAGAGTACAATTACACTATAAAACAAAATGATGTAAAGTATGGTTACGATTAAATGAACAAATAAAGTAGTATGCTACAGTGTAAAGTACTGTGAACACATAATAGATGTAATAACATACTGCAACTAAAAAAATCACTACAAGTTACTGATATGTGAATGTTTACGCAACAGCATATTTACTGGTGTAACATGCATAGCATTATTAAAATTAACTTTTTTATTGATTTACTTATTTTTCAGTACCAATTGCGAGATTACTGTTTATATACCATGATACCAGAATGTGATATTATTATCTTTGGTTATTAGCACTAGTGGTATCAATTCATCACACGTTCCAATATATAAACTAATATAAACTAATATGTGAACACAATTATATATATTATAATACTTAATAATACATAATTCTGAATAATTTATAGTAATAACATTATCTAACATTAACTACAACAAAAATACTACTACTACTATTACTACTACATAAATGATGCTAATTACATAGATAATAGACTAATACAAACAAAATGATATATTACTTAGTACATAATCACTACTAATACCTAAGTTTAATAGATTGACAGTAATCTCTTTTAGCTTTCTTTTAAATAGTTTTAATGATCTAATCTCTCGTAACTGTTGAGGTAGTGCATTCCACAACACTGGGCCAGAATAATTTGTTGTAAATTGTCTGCTGTTTGTTCTAATGTGTTGAATGTAATACCCATTATGGTTTCTAAGATTGTGGTCATGAAAATTTTCTGTGCGCATTAGCATAGATGACTTGCTATCTGGGAGTTGGCCATTGGTGGATTTATACGTAAAAATGCTTAATTGATGTTTATATAGATCATCTAATTTTAACAGTTTTAGTTTTGGGAATAGAGGATCTGTATGAGCTATATAGTGCGATTGTGTAATTATCCTTATAGCTTTCTTTTGTAGTATCTTTAAAGGAAATAAAAACAAGGCATTAGCTAAAATCCGTTTTCCATGTGTACAGAAAGTTTAATATTGCATGTAACATTCGAGAACATTAAAAAAAAACTGAAAAATACATTTGTAGCATAAATTCGATTTTAAACCCGTCTGTGTAGCGATTCCCGCGGAAAATAAAATTTTAATGAGCCAGGCGATCACGTGGTATCTTAACGTCACACATGACTCACACTGGCAGCAGGCCGACACTTTCTATACATTCAGAGCATGTTTATATGGATAATGTTGGGGTCGAAACGAGCGTCAGAATGAGTTGTTATGCAATAATCCGATGTAATACAAACACTAGTCATCATAGAGGAACAAGCAGTTATCTTACGGTTCCACATGAATTACATTTTATTCAAAACAATGAATGCGAATGAGCCTACAACCTGTAGGCTGTAGTACAAGTCGACTAGGTTTCGCCGAGCTTGGCCTTGGGCTCGTTTTCCGAATAATTATATCGAATGCAACCAACGGGAGATAATGTACACCAATATACATACATAGCAAACATATACCGTATCCAGTTACAGAAAGTAACGTGTAAAATCTCATAATATCACTAGAATATCGATGTATGAAGGAGGAGTTGTACAATTTATCATAACAACTGAAATCAGTCAGCGAATTTCTGCCGGCCCCGATAGCTCACTCGGTAAATGCGTTGGTTCAATGGCGTTTATTTTACAATCGGGCGACGCCGGTTCAATCCTAACAGCATGCAAAGTATTGATTTTCTTTACACTTTTTTGTTTATGTTTTCACAAATTAATATAAACCAAATCATTTAGTATACTATGATGCACTGTTTGTAAAAAAAAAAAAAAAATTTGTAGTAATTATTTATTCGCCACAAATGAAAATATGGTCATTATATATAACGATGTTTCTAAATTGTATTTATCCAGACAGATCACAATCTTTTTCACATATATAATTACAATATATTACTGTACAATATATTTACAATTAATAAATTATATATCCATTACATTATATTTGTTTGGATAAATAAAATTTAGAAACATCGTTATGTAATGACCATATTTTAATTTTTGTGGCGAATAAATAATTACTACAAAAATAAAAATTATTTACAAACAGTGCATCATAGTATACTAAATGATTTGGTTTATATTACTCCGTGAAAACATAAACAAAAAAAGTGTAAAGAAAATCAATAGTTTGCATGCTGTCAGGATTGAACCGGCGTCGCCCGATTGTAAAATAAATGAGAAGTAACCAACGCGCCTACTCACTGAGCTATCGGGACCAGCGGAAACATTCTAACTGATTTAAGTTGTTATGGTAAATTGTACAACTCCTTCATATGTCGATATTCCAGTGATATTATCTTCTTCTTCTTCTTCCAATACACGCCTAGCCTCAACATGCTGAGGATACAGGCGGTGCCATGGCATGGCAGGCGAACAGGACATTTTTGTTTTGTTTTTAGAGTGCAATATATAAGAACACAAATTATCGTGTAAATAAACATAAATACGTGCAGAAGAACTTGTTAACGTCTAAAACATGGGGTACTGCAAAGTCTGGATGTTGCTTTTAAACGCATACAGGCTGTTTTGATTTACAATATATTGAGGGAGGGAATTCCAAAGTCGAATGGTACTGGGGAAAAAAGAATACAAGTGGTAGTTGCATCTGGAGTGAGGGATAAGGTAAGATAAGGAATGTTGTTTTCTAGTGACTATATTTACAGGAATAAGGTATTGGTTTGCTGGTATACCCACTAGGCCATTTGCTATCTTGTACATCATACATAGTTTTGCATCAGTTCTTCTGTCTGATAAGGATCTCCATCCTAATGTCTGGAGCATGTCTGTTACACTGGAGGTATTGTGGTGGCGATATAAGACATATCGGGCTGCACGGCGTTGAATCATTTCTAGTTTGTTTATTTGTGTAAGGGTATATGGATCCCAGACAGTACAGCTGTTCTCCACGATGGGTCTGACAAAGGTGAAGTAGGCCTGAGTTTTTATTTGAATTGACGGAACTTTGAGATTTCTGCGGAGGAAGCCTAGTGATCTATTTGCTTTTAGACAAATGTTATTTATGTGGGCATTCCACCGGAGATCTGAGGTTATGGTTATACCAAGATATTTTACCTGTGAAACAGTTTCTAGTGTTTGACCGTGAAGCATGTATTGATTGTTAATGACAGTTTTGTTTCTTGTTACAGGTATGACATGGCATTTTTGAAGATTGAATTCCATGTTCCAGGTTATGGCCCATTTTCCAAGTTTGTGAAGATCTTCCTGGAGCACAGCTGTATTTGTCTTAGGCTTAAGGGCTATATACATTATGGTGTCATCAGCAAAAAGTCTAACTGTAGATGTAATATTGTCTGGGATGTCATTTATGTAAAAGAGGAATAGACAAGGGCCAAGTACAGAGCCTTGTGGTACTCCTGATGTTACGGGTACCTCAGAGGAGGCCTCGCCCTCTATTATGACTCTTTGAGTTCTGTCTGTTAAAAATGATCGAATCCAGGAATTTGTTTTGCCTTGGATGCCATAGTGATGGAGTTTGTAAATCAGTTTTTTATGGCTGACCTTATCAAATGCTTTAGAGAAGTCCATCACTATGACATCCGTTTGCATGCCAGACTGCATATGGGTAACTAAGTCATGTATGAACTGAATAAGCTGTGTCTCACAAGATACTTGGGAGCGAAAGCCATGTTGAAGATGATAAAGAATGTTGTGTGAATGTGCATGTTTCATTATACTACTAACCAAGACATGTTCCATTAGTTTTGATGCTATGCATGTCAGGGAAATGGGCCTATAATTTGAAGCTATGTATTTTTGACCATTCTTGAAAATAGGTGAGACATTTGCTTTTAGCCAGTCTGTGGGGACTTCTCCTGTAGCATATGACTTCTGAAAGATTAAAGTTAGCGATGGTGCAATTTCAACAGCCAATTCTTTTAGAATTCTTGGGTTGATGTTGTCTGGTCCTTGTGCTTTATACGGTTTAAGATTTTGTAGGAGTTTTAGTACCCCAGCTTCTGTAATTTCTATTTCTGGCATTTCTGGTAGTGTTGGATTGGGTAGTTTGGTTACTTGGGGAGATGGGTCATCTGTAAAGACTGATTGAAACTGCTGATTTAGTATCTCCGCTTTGGCTTTAGGGTTTGAGTGTAGGATTCCATTTTGTTTGAGAGGCGATATCATTGTGTGGTTTGTACGGCAGTGTTTCATGTAAGTCCAGAATCTCTTAGCATAACCTTGTTTTTGTTGACTATCTTCAGTAGAGGTGACAATTTCATTTACATAGTTCCAGTAGGCAGTTCTCAGTTGTTGCTGTATAGTTTGTTTTAGATGTTTGTATTTTGGAGTGTGCTTGTGACATTTGTACATTCTGTCCCTTTTTTGCATAAGTTTCTTTAGTGTTGGTGTAATTCAGGGGTATCCGTCCCTACATCTAGCCATTCTGGATGGTATATACATCCCAGTACCTTTGACAATGCTATCCCGAAACATACACCACAACTTGTTTGCACTGTTTTGTTCATAGCAATTTTGAAGATTTTTGCTTACATCTTTCATATGTTTTCTAAATTTGTCCCAATCTGCCTTATTGAAAAAGGGAATATTTCTAGGTTTCTGTTTGTGTTTCATTGGGTTTATGTCTAGCTCTGTGTAACAACAGTCATGATCTGAGATTCCTGGTAATATCTCTGTTCGGTTGACATTGGTAGGGTTATTTGTGATCATTAAGTCTAGAGTGTTTTCTCCCCTTGTTGGCTTGTCTATAATCTGGATAAGACCAAGGTCATCTAGAATGTTTCGAAATTTATCATGAAGTAGTACGTTTTGGCAGTTTGGTTTTAACATTCCATTCTGCCAGTCCCATCCAGGAAAATTAAAATCTCCTGCAATGAATAAGTGTTGCTTTTGATTTACTCTGCCTAGAGATATTTCAAATTGTTCTATGCTGTGTTCATCATTTACGTCAGGTCTGTAGTAGGCACATATGTGAAGTAATTTACAACCAGCTATGCTAATCTTAGCCCAAATGATTTCGCAGTCTGTCTCTAATTCAAATTCCTCTTCACTAAGCAGGTCAGAATGTATAGCAATGAATACCCCTCCTCCTCTCTGTTCATCTGTTCTGTCCTTCAATATACATTGAATTTATCTGGGAAATATTCAGAATCTAATATGCTATTGCTAAGCCAGGATTCAGTGCCAATAATTATGTCTGGTTTGGAGCTATCAATGAGTGAAAGGAATTCTGCCTTCTTGTTTTTTAGTGATTGACAATTTAGGTTGATGATTCTCAATGGTTTTTTAGTATTAGGAGTATGAAGGTAATTGTGCTGTTTCCTTTGATTCGAAGGAGATGATGTATGTAGTGGAGGTCCTAACCCTGCTGGTGTTGTAGGGAGTTGAATGGAGTCATCATTTGATTGAGAGATGTGTTGATATATATTTTCAGAAAGTTCAATGTCGTCATAATTGAAAAGGGTACTACTGAAATTAGGCATTCCACATTTTAGGCAATTCCATGATGTGTTGGTGTTTTGCATTGTTTCATATATTGTGTCTCTGACATTTTCACATTGCGTGTGGAACCAAGTATTGCAGGAGTCGCAACAAATTGCTTTCTGTTTCCAAGTTACTGTTTTTTGGCAAACACCACATGGGTACATGGGTGCTCTGGGGCCGGGATTTAATTCAATGTCGTTTGCCAGTACAAGAAGATATAGCATAAAGTATGATGGGAATTTTTTGGGGTTTGCTCTGGACATCCTTGGTTTATGCAGCAAGTTGATGGACAACGCCTTGATGAGAGAAATCGATCCTGATGTGTTTACAGGAATTTCATGTGAAGTTGCATAACAGTCATTCGTACTATTTTTAATCTCTACAAATACAACCATGAGAAAAACAACACTCAGGTAAAACATCCTGTAAGTGTAAATGAGATTATACACGTTACTTTATGTAGCTGGATACACTATATGTTTGCTATGTATGTTTATTGGTGTACATTATCTCCCGTTGGTTGCATTCGATATAATTATTCGGAAAACGAGCCCAAGCTCGGCGAAACCTAGTCGACTTGTAAGCCCATTCGCATTCGTTGTTTTGAATAAAATTCGATTCATGTGGAACCGTAAGATAACTGCTTGTTCCTCTATGATGACTAGTGTTTGTATTACGTCGGAATATTGCACAATAACTCGTTCTGACGCTCGTTTCGACCCAAAAGCTATACTTGTAAACATGCTCTGAATGCATGGAAAGGGTCGGCCTGATGCGAGTTTGAGTCATAAGTGACGTCACATCTCGGCATCCCGAAAAGCGCGCCAAAAATATGCATATTCGAAAATGTCCGGATGTACAGCATAAAATGTGGAATTTCTAATTCACTGAATTTTTATGATTTTTTGGCTTGGTGGACGTGGAACTAGATAGCAGGATGTAATGTAACATGAATTCAAGCAATATATGTTTTTATTCCCTTTAATTTGTTTAAATGTATAGTGTATGAATTCACTCACAACAGAATGCAGTATTGTAAATGAGATAATATTAATGAATATTATAACGTCTTCATGATGTACACAGGGAGAAAATGTGTTAATTTGTTTCGCATTCCTACATTTCGTGCAATTTGTTTAACAAATGATTAATATGAATTGTCCAGCTCAAGTGTTCGTTTATGTATACTCCTAAACATTTTGTAAATTTAACTTGTTTTATTTTGTTTCCATTTATAATTATTTCTGCATTGTCTGTATTGTATTTTTTCTTTTGGTGTAAATATTATGAAATTAGATTTGTTTACATTAATGAAAGTTTGTTGGTATTAAACCAAGTTGCTATTTTTTTTAGTTCTACATTAACCTCTTCAATGAGAGTGTGAAATTTGTGTGAGAATGGAACAAACTTGTGTCATCTGCAAACAGTATTGGCTTTAGAATATTTGATGCATTTACAATATCATTTATACATATATTTGATCAAAAGTAACGGGCCTAGAATAGATTCTTGGGGAACGTCACAAGGTATTTTCATACAATCCGATTCTGTTTTGTTATATGACACATACTGTGTTGTTATTGAGGTAATTTTTGAATCAGTCACAAGCAATACATCTTATACCATAGCACTGAAGTTTTTGTATTAAAATGTTATGATCTGTTGTATCAAAAGCCTTACTGAGATCACGAAAGATGCCTATGTTGTTTTTGTTGTCAAAGTTGCTTGATATTACATCAACCAAATCACTCATTGCCATATAAGTTGAGTAATTTTCCCTAAAACCATATTGCTTTTTTATATTATGTTGTGTTTGGCTAAGAAATTATGAATCCTATCATACATTAGGTGCTCTAGTATTTTTTATAGGCACGGAAGAATAGAAATTGGTCTGTAATTTACAAACAGTTCAGGGTTTTCACTTTTGTATAAAGGGATAACCTTAGCTATCTTTAATTTGCTGGGAACAATGCCCGTACTAAATGAACTGTTGAAGATGTGAGTTAGTTGATTCACAATTTGTGGTATAACACGCTGAACAATCTATGGATCAATGTTGTTTAAACCACCAGATTTCTTTGAATTGTTACTATGCAGTATGTTAATAATTTCAGTGGGACAAGTTGGTGTCGAGAAAAAGTTTGCTGCATTGTTGTTTATAAAATATGTAGGGTCATGTGCTGTTCGTTTTAGCTTAGCGTTAAGATTTTGGCCAATATTTGTAAAGTAATTATTGAATTCGTCCACTATTACCTTTTTGTCTGTACAATGTACAGTTTCCCTCTGATGTTATACATTTATCGTAAATGGTTGTTTAGGCGTATTCGTAACACATTGGATTTGACATTAGAACAACATCCATATAGACATCTATCATATACATCATTACAGCTTTATGGTTACGTGACTTTGGTTAGATAGTGTGAAACGAAAGTAATCGAACATTGTAATTCGGCCTACTTAGTCTTAGGGACTACTACCCTACTTTGAATGAGTCTAATTATTAACTCCTACTGTTTATGTACAATGACGTGCTGCTTATTAAAAAAATCAGCAGCGTCAGTAAACTCACAACATCACACCGGATAAGGTAACATGTAATTTGGATGTTAATGCTTACCCATGGCTACTGCAACTTCGTAGTTATGATCCGACTGTGTCTGTGATTCTCGACAACGGCAGCAACAAGGAAGTATAACAAGGGACACATGTATCGCCAACTAGCTTATGACCTATTTTAAACATTGTAGCGCCACCTATTGACTGTAAGTTAAATCATATACAGTCCACTGCAGACTACGTTACCGGGTCGCGTCTTTGCGATTCACTTATGAAAAACAAACAGGCGCTTTTAAGCCACGTCCAGCGTGCTCGTGATTGGTCGCTAGGGCAAGAAGCGTTTGACACGTGTCACGCGCGTTTCATTTTGTTTTTCGCGGGGAGACGGCAGGGTTTGTTATATGTTGGCAAAGGGTTATACGTACACAGATTAATTTTACGAACAGGTAGGCAGGGCTATACGTACACAAAATAATTTTATGAACAGGTAGGCAGGGCCTTGCGTATACGTATGTTCATCCAGATTATATTATTTCGCGTTCAATTTAGACTGATACTGATTAGGACAATCGCGAAATCCGTTGTTGTCATACTGTTATCTTAAAGGTATTCTACCAATTCGATTGTTTTTCTCCTCGCATTTCTTAGTAATTTCACACAAAAACAGAGGAATCAAGTATTCCCCACTGATATCCTGGTTCGTTTATGCATTCGTATTAGTTTTTGTTTTTTTATTAATAGAAAAACTGCGAACTCTTTCGTTTTTAGTAAAAACCGGATCCGGTTTTTTGCTTCGATTTTAGCTGAGTACGGACATTGAACTTTTGCGTGGAATCGCGTTCTTGTCTTCTCTTGATCGCGAATTATGGGCGATATTGACCTTTGACCCCACCCTTTGGCGCTGTTGATGTTATGGAATTCCTAGTTTAGGCAATGTGTGGACGTCCACGAACATATCATATGCCATCGACCCGGCAAAATGGGCTAAATTAGACAGACAAAGATAGTACCCACGCATAAAGGTATATTTCTATTTGGGAACGACTATGGAACGAAACAAAGTAAACAGGAGTTGGCGACAGTGCCAGTGGTCTGTAGCAGTGGGCCGTTGCCCGTGCCGTGGGGTCAGTCACAACATCAACAGATGAGATGCAGCGTTCGCAAAGGTTCTTCCAGACAGGTTAGTAATTTCGAATTGTTCAGCTATAATCACGTATTTTTAGACTATGAATATACGTATTAATGTTGCTTCTACCAAATTTATTTGATTGTTTACCTTTTAGTCATAGGCAATGACGGTATGGGCGGCCTGGCTGGACCCTGTTTACTATAGACGCTATGGCATATACCTATGTCAATGATAGTGACTATATTATGCCTATGTCGTATATATGGTAGTAGGCTAGTAGCCTAAGTAGTAATAGTAATAGTGTAAATGCATTATAAATTATTCCTAACGATTATAATTATTGAACCAATAGTAATAGATTGAACAAAGACAATATGTACATAATTTATTAACAACAGTAATATAATAGTAATTTAATTAATCTATTACTTTTATATTTAAAATTACTATTATTGGACATTTAATTGTATGTAGTCTTGGTATGTAATTATTTACAAGGAAAATAATATGCCAGTAGTTTCACTAGGTTTTTTGATTGCCCCTTCTGTGAGTTTTTGTTATGTTCAGAAAACTAGCGCCTCTCAATACCGTGAAAACTAATGCCCATAACATGTATATATATATATAAGTAGATATATATATATATATAGCTATCTATATATATATATATATAGATAGATAGATAGCTTTTGACCGTTGACATTGGTTGCATTTGGCAGGTGGTCGTTCATTGTATTGCAACTTTTGCAAGTACATTAAAATGATTATTGTTAGAAACAATCAGTGCTGACTATTAATACATGTACTATATTTTCAGAACTCGAGGTGAGTCAACACCACATACAGATTTATGCATCAAAGCTCTTCACCTTCAGGTAAACGAGTGTTGGCAAATGTGGTTACTCTGTCACCAAACCTGTTATAAAAATTATAAATACAAGCAATAAACAAGTATGTCATAGGCGGATCCAGGCGGGCCTTAGGAATTTGGCGTGTCTGCAGATCTTTTATAATGGGCCACGCGACTGTGTCCTCCCAGACCGTTTGAAATGTGTCCCAGTTTAGGTGATAATAAGCTGAAGTTATGGCGTCTTCCGATATCACCACTCCAGTGGAGCGGGTGAAGTTATGGCAGCATGGTAGCGATAAAATTTAGGCTACACCATTTGGTTTGGCTGCCAGTGGAGGTTTGTGTGCCCCCCTGACTCGATTTCTAGATCCACCCCTGAATGTGATAGTTTTGTTTGTCTGCATGAGGATTTTGCAGTAATGTGTGTCATCGTTAAATTGCATATTGTTGTTAGAAATGCATGTGAATTAAAGTAAAGACAATGTAAAGTAAAAACATGTTACTGAAACTATTTGATGAGATTGACTACAAAATAATGAAAAGCGCAAAATTCAACTACAGGTACAATCACTGCACTTGATGTGTATACTGTAGTAATTTTTAATATCACATACACATCACATGCACATAAAATGCAAAACAATAGAAACAAAATTAAGAAGAGGTCGAACAAATGTCAGGTACATATAAAAAACAAACAGATACTGTTATAAAAATTAATTGTTACAAAAAATAGCACTAGTACACGTTATGTCAAATGCTAGTTGTAGTTTATACATGCTTCGTATGTTTACAACTTACAAAATTAGTGAATAAACAATTATGTGTATTTAACAATTTTTTGTAATATTGCATCCCCATATGAGCAAAAATTACTTAGGAAGATGTTTAGTTGAACAAATGTAATAAGTACATATCAAATAAAATAACTATTATGAATCATACTTGTTTTTTTAACAAAGAATCATAATTTACGGTTCTTTGTTAAAAAAACATCAATCATATAAAATTCGAACATTTTGTAGTTTATGCAGTGCTTGGTATGTATATTTACAACTCGCAATAATAGTGACTAGACTAGTCAGGGTCATAGCCAAGTGACTGAGAATTACATGTACAATCATTACATGCTACGTTGCTCAGGTTTACTCAGCTATATGAAGAGTACCGGCTACAGACCGCAATATTTGTGTACAAATATTCTTCGCATATTAATTTCAGTGTGGCTGAATGCTTCCCACATAAGTCGAGAAGGTGTTCAATCTGCCAGGGAGTAAAGTGTTTGCTTTGAGCAATCCTGAGGACTGGATACTACACCGTATCAGAACTAACTTTGCACAAGTGTTGTTTATAACATAATTCGTTAATGTGTACAAAGTGAAAATGTAATGTAAATTATTTGTGAAAATATAAACCAGTGATAAAAAAGAATAATTTAGAAATATGAAACGTGGCATGACAAGTATAATAACAGTCCTCATGATACATAGAGAACTTAGACAAATAAATGCTGCTGTCAATGTATCAACTGATTGTTGTTGAAAAATTGAAAAGGCTTTCAATGCCATTACTTCATCACAAACTTGTGTTGTACTTAACAATTACCTTGTGTACGTTGTAAGAACTCAGCTGGCTGCCACTGACTATCAGCAAAGCAAAGACAATGAAACCTTACCACTGTAACAATGCTGGATAATTTATGTATTTTTTCATGGACACTGCTAAAAGTTAAAGTTTAATTTAATACAAATACCATGTACACTGTATTGTTGACTTTTGATAAATGTGTCATCACATATAAAATATAATACATGTCAGAGCCATGCTAATTGTCACTTTGTCTCCGGTATAGATTGTATAGTTTTGTTGTTATATATGTAAAGTAATTTCGGACGCGTGTTTTATAAAGACGACTGGTTTATTTGAACATCTCCATGCAGACCCGCTACACGAGGCTCGGTCAAGGACTCCTGAAATCACGTGATGGTGTCACCTGTCTAAACTATGCCAAGTTAGTGGGAACATAGAAATACAGTAGCGCTACCTAGCGATTATACTAAATTTAAATGACATATCGCCACATAGATAGATGCGGATGTACATCAAAATGTCAGGAAGCTGGTATGCAGTACCATCGAAGACAGCGAACACATACAGTGATGTCATCGATATCCAAACCGAAATAGTTCATCGAAGAATGCTCGACACTGAACCTTTCTCACAGCGTTGAAAGTTGTTGCCCGAAGACTCATGCTATATCTGCCAGACCCTAGCACCCACCGTTCCATCACAAACTGCAGAGCTAGTCAGGCGTCACCATATTCGTATGTCGAGCAACCTGCATTCTACATTGGTTTTTAGTCAGTCAAGCTAACTGACTGACCTGGAAGCCAGTGTACACCCCATCGGCACTGGGGAATCTGTGACGGATGCAACACACGACACAACTGGGATCAGTCGGTGGACATTCACATGACAAACCAATAATATGCACCATGCTGCATGGCTGTAGAATCTTGTCCGAGATCCTGGACAAATGCAACTGCCCAGTATGCCATATTAACTTGGAGAACTAGTGGTACTAAGCACACTAGTCCGATCTCCTGTAAAGAAAAGCATATATTCAGTAAACAAAAACAGGTATCATTGTAGTGTTGGGAGTAAATAATTATGGAATGTTCATTGTCATAATCAGTAAATATTTTTTTCATAATAAAAAAAAGTTTCATGTGTGACCTGCAGCATTTCACAAGAAAACCAGCAGCAAGAAATATGCTACTACAGCTGCATCTATACATGTTGACATCTTAGGAACAGTCAGTGTTTTCCGAGTTGTTCCGGAGGAGGGAGGGGGTGGGTTGATACAGCATACAGACATTAGTAGAATATGCTCTTTTTTAAAACGGTGAAACAATTTTACTATTTTTTCTTTACAAGGTGTTCATTGTCATTGCATGAATTAAAAATTGTTCAATTTCATTACAGTGATGCCTGATCTTAGTCAATATTATAGACTGATTTGAATTCTGCTAATCAGTAAAACATCAGTAAAGCACACTTATAGTTTTTGTTTTGTTTTCAGTATACAAATTCATGTCAGTGTCTGCCATGGGTAACTACTACACATATTCATGTTTGACATTTTAAGGTTTTGCCTGAGGTTGAATGGTCAAGGTGAATGTTGGAAATGACAAAATGAGGTGTATTTCTGATGCTAACGGTATATTTTCCTCGCCAAGTAATCAAAGGTTCATAACATGTATGTTTACCTTCTTCAAAAATTAAAAATTTATTTTATAAACTTATTTCTGAGTCATCGTCATGCTAAATACTTTTAAAGGTGTATTAAAATGTCTGTGCTGATACACCGTGGGTATAATATAAGTGCAGAAGTCAACTTAGTTTTCCATGTCCAAGATGTTATTACTAAAATGTGCATGAAAAAAAATGTATATGTAAATGTGCACATAATTTTTTTTTTATAACTTATACGTGGTTGATTGTTATAAATTTTAAATTACCTGGATTGATCAAATGTGGGCCTCCCGCAAACTATGTATCCTCCCTGTGTCTGCCTGACCCAGGTGACCGCCTTAGCTCCTCTTCTGCCTCCTCTCATTCCCATTCTTGGGTTGCAGTGTGGCCTCTAGCGACATCATAATTCAAGTTACGTATTATGCATTCATATATTGCTGTGGTGATAATATATACACATATTGGTAAATACACAAGAATAGCTGGCATATGTCAGTTGAAAGGTATCACAGGATACCAATTACATAAACTATAGCCAGGCACCAACGACCACGGCGGAAACAAGTGCGAGCATTATCTTGTGTAATCCTTATATGTGGTGTACTCTAGCTGTATTTATAGTTTATGTATTTACACGTTTACATTTTTATATTGAATAAAATCATCACCACCATCATGGTTGTCATATAAAAAATCTCAGTTATTTTGCATGTACTGCAATGCAAATCAACAACTTTCTGCAGTAATAGTATCAAAATGTGAGATACAAAACACTGTTTTAATAATTATAATCTCCAGTATAATACTCCCGTGTTTGACGTTCTGCTGTACGAATTTACGGATGTTCCCTTACTAAGTTACTTGCACGATCAACAGTTACTTGCCTAATCAAAGCCAAAGGCTAATGCCAAACCAATGACTGTTACTTGTCATTTCGCATAACATAGCTTATTAAAAACATCCTACGTAACCAAATACAATACATATCAAATATTATGCTCGTTGCCACAGCCTCTGACTGAATCACTGGCTGATATATTATATGGTCACCGGGTCATGGACATGGACCTGGACTATGGAGCCTGGAGGCTGGTGACTGGCTTAGGCTTAGCCTAGGCTTAGCCTTAGGGGAAGTTAGGCTTAGTTAGAAGTTAGAGTCAGCCTCGAGTCGAGTGTAGGCGTTCGCAAGTTCCAATTCTCGTTGAATTAATACACGGCTACGCTTTCTTGATGCTAACTGCGATAGTGTAATACGTACCTTCGTACAACCACTTTGGAATCTTCATCTTGATACACCATTGCAGGGAACATTTTGTTTAGTATCGCGTCGCGATTCGCGATACAAGTTACACAGATCGCTACACAATACTAAAACGCATCGCGTAAAATCACGAACCATATTTGACGATAATAAAATGTCCGAATGCTAGTTTGTACCTAATCAAACATAGGTATTAAGTACCAAACGAAACCTTCGTCTCATTATTACAGTATGCAAAGTTGCGTCACGTTTCCGGTCTGTTTAACAGCAGCCGTCATCTTTATCCACGTGGTGTCGCCACAGTCGCACACAAAACGATGTCAAGTTCACGGTTGTGGTTCGTTTATGGAAAGTGAAAATGGCAGCCACTAACAATCTCGTGTTTAGGAGTAGTCTTAGTGGTAGACGAACTACACAAGCAGTTCGCTTTACCACAGCGAAAAAAGGCAAGAGGCAGATCTAAGCCATGGCTTCAGTTAGAAGCGAACGAAGGATATATGTTGAAAATGTGGTGTTCATCGTGCAAGACGTACGATTACAGCGATGGTTGCTCAGTGACATCTGATACGGATAGTCATCACACATGACTTTTGTGCGACACTGTTCAGTATTATGTGTACATCAATTGAATATGTAATGACTTTTGATTTATTGGTCCTGTCAAATAAAAACTGGTATCAGATGCCAGCTTTTGCTGTAATATTTATAGGTTAAATAAGTTTATATAATAAAATACGATAGTTTTTTTTCCAAAAAAATGATTTATATCTTACTTGAATTAAAAAATTGCTACACAAAATGTGCAATTGCTAATCAATTCCCAAACTGATTAGCAATTGTTGCTGATCAAAATTTTCAAAACAAAATGTTCCCTGCATTGTAACACCAAAGCACGTGTGTGTTATTGTTTTCGAATGCGTGGGATGCCGATCTCGCGTAAAGCACGTGACCGAAATGGCGCAGGAGGTCGACAGCGCAATTGGTTTTCGCCAGCTATACCCGGTGTAACGACAAATCTGTTTTTACGATTAAAAAAACAAGTACGTATTTTTTTATTAAGCCGACTGTGCGCAGTAGTTAAACTATTCACACATTACAGATCTGGACCCAAAAGAACCGGATTGGCGATGGACAAACGAATTGGTTGAGGACCTTTAACACATTGTAAACACGAAGCAAATAGGTGCAATGTGGAACAGCAATTACTTTTGCGTTTATATAATAACATTCTAGAACATGCACACAACTAATAACTAATTAATTTGACTTTAATCAAGCTAACATATTATTCTCAATATAATAATGTAATCGCGGTCTTCACGTTTTACAACGAATATTTGCGGTGGGATAGATGTAGAATTATTAGAATGTTGTTCATTTGGAAGAAGGATATATGTGGAAATATTTATAAATGCTAGCCATCTAATGTGTTGTAAGTTGTATTCGACACAGATAATCTACAAATTGTCAAAACACATTTGGTGCTAAAATATTTTAGATTTTTTTTAAGTTAATTAAATATATTTTAGTAAAAAATTATAAATATGTAGATGTATGACATAATGTATGCTGAATATAATCCTGCAAGAATTGTGATATAGTCGTTCACTCACGTACCCATTTGGCATGTTTACTGCTGAGCTCGACTCCACTGGGCAATTCCTTACATCCGTATGCCCATGCAGATATTTACAAACGTACACAAGCATACTTAGCTATAATTAAATATGTAAATATCATATGGTAATTGGGCTGTACTTTGCTCAGTTCGCAAAGTGAAAGAGTATCAGTAATGGTGCATAATTGCAATACCATTTATTTAATAAAACATTTGAAACCGTGTGTAGAGTGTGTATTAAACATACCCCAATTATATTACATGATCACAGTGCACATGCATTATATAAAATATAATTACTAGAATTTAAATTATTTGAAAACAAAAGTATGGTATGTTTTAAATATACATGCATTAATGTGGTGTATGTGAATTGCATACTTGGGTAGTGTATAAGTAACTATGCCTACGGTATCATCGTTTCATTACTAGCATCAAACCAACTGTATAAAAGACTATACATATCTCAATTAGTATGCATAGTATATATTGTGTGTGACTGTCACACGAATAACATAATTTTGCTCTTATTGTCATATGAATGTGCCAAATTAGGCTTGTTTTTATGTCACTCATGCTGTTAGAATAAAGTTACTTGCATAAGTAAGGCCCTAACGACAATTGAATCCTGGCCGCGCTGGGCATGCTTCTGCGGTGCTCCCATCTCGCGGCGCCTGGATAATCGAGGGTAGTGTAGTCTCGCTTAACTGATTCTCGCCTGGCTGCGTGACTTCGCCGGGAAGAGAGTGATTTAGAAGCCCCAGTTGGCAAATCTATCCTCCAAAATGTGTATATATTATGTGTTTTCGATAACGGAATGAAATTACGAACTAATGCAAGAAATAGTATTATACAAAATAAAAAGTATCTTAAACTAAATGAACATAAACAAAAAGTTTCGAGTACTCTACGGGATTCGAACAGAGAACCCTAAAATATTTGTCCCACACGCTACCTACTTAAAGGGATTCTCTGTAAGCTAATATACATTCGAGGTGTACTGTATCAAAAGGTATTAATTTCTCATCATAAGTAATTTCTCAGCTGCTTATGTTTTGCATGTTTATGCATAATTTGGGTGTTATCTGCGCAAAAAGCCAATAAACAATTTTGTTTACACGAATCATTTTGAGCTTGTTGCCTCGTGGATGATTAATTCTGCAACCCGAGTATAATGAATATTCATGTACGCGCAGTGACCCACACAAAGACCGGTGACGTCACACACACACAGCTAACATATCGTTCCGAGGTGGGGTAAGACCGCATTAAGGATTCGTCCGCCATTACCGACCGAAAGAGTGCCCTTGACAGTACCGTTTTGGTGTGATGTGTGAATTTGTTCGAGCACTTAGACATGGCACATGTTAGTCCAGTGAATACTGAATGTACTATTGCATTAGATTGTTCACGAGGTAGCAATAAATATACGCTAGTCGCTCGCATATTCACACAGTGGCTAGTGGCAGCGTGCACCAATATTTCAAAACCCGTCACCAGATTGGGGTGAAATTGATGTGTGTCAGGTTTGGGTGGATTTTTCTGAAAAATGAGGTATGAGAATTTCACGAGTTTTCCACAGCACTTGTGTCATTGGAGGTTAAACATGCTGTGAAATTTTCAAGAAAATCCTAAGACAAATTTTGCAGGAAATGAAGGAAACGTTATAATGGCCGCCTATGTAAAATTGAAATGTGGTCTTACCCCAGGTGAGTTGATTCAAGCAATGGTGTCGTGTAGATAAACTGGTGTGTACGGATGATCGAGTACTCTGCTCTGTACCGGTAACGGAACCGGGGAATTCTGAGAAGGGAATAAAATGAAAATATTAAATTTGGAAGTTGAATCTTTGTCCATCTGAGTAAATCTGATCGAACTGAAGGACATAACATTGGCGACGAGGTAAATTAAATATTGTACGAACTGTTGGCGAAATCGCGATGGATGAAAAACAACATGTAATACCGACATTCAACCCTTTTCGGGAGCCGGCAACGATTGGTCCACGATGGCAGCGCTGGTTATCCAGTTTCGAACTCTTCGCCGACGCAAAGGGCTAATCTGCGATGATCTATGTGAGGGCGCAAGTGCGGATGAACGTCAGCGTGATCGACAGACAAAGCAGCGTAGGAGAGCGTTATTACTACACCAACCGGGAGCTGGTGTTCAAGAGATATTCGCTACACTGCCTAACACTGGTCAGCGCTATGATGCTAACGCTGAATGCGTATTTTGTTCCACAAGTGAATTCAGCATTTGCGCGGCTGACGTTTCATCAGGTTGAACAACGACCGGGAGAAACTGTGCAGCAATTTTCAACACGGTTACGTTCAGCGGCGAAGGACTGTGAGTACGGTGCTGACCTGGAAAATAAAATGAGAGACGCTGTCCTAAATAAATGCGAATCGGTGTACGTCAAACGGAAATTGCTCGAAGAAGGGCAGGGCTTAACACTCGCCAGAACATTGCAAATTGCCCAACAATGTGAGAGTGTAGAGTCACAGCTATCAGCCATGTCACTCAAGAACGACGAGGTTGAACATGTCAACAGAGTGTCACGTGATAACACATCGTGGGACAAAGGGGAAAGGCGACAAACCAGCAGAAAAAAGTCACCACCTGCTACAGATGCGGCAACACAGGACATCTTGCTCGTGATCCTAAATGTCCAGCCAAAGGCCAGTCGTGTCATAACTGTGGGGGAAAAGATAATTTCGCAACCGTGTGTCGCACAAAAAAAGAAGCGTCAACCTCATAAATGACGATACCCGTAACAACCCCGACTACGCGTTTTGTCTGGAGAGCGGAAGTGAAGGTGACTCCAACGTGCTACAGGTGGAAGTGGGAGATGTGCTGTTGAGAATGCTTGTCGACTCCGGTGCCACGAGCAATATCGTCGACGAGAGGACATGGGAGGTGTTAAAACGGCAACAGGTGAAGTGTGAATCTCGCGTAGCCGTGGATGGAAATAAACTATACGCCTATGCATCAGACGCACCTCTATAAGTGAAAGGCAGCTTCACCTGCTAGGTCAAGGCCGGCAAGCAGACTGGGGAGGCAGATTTCCTAGTTGTGAAAGGTAGAGGCATCCCGCTGCTCGGAAGGAAGACGGCTACACAACTGGGAGTGTTGAAGGTTGGAGTTGGTGTTGCAGCTAGCTGTCTCGGATGTCGCAAGCAACTTGAAGCTGAACTAAGGTGTTCGAGGGGATCGGGAAACTGAAGAGTAGGCAGATCACCCTACACATCGACCCTGAGGTCAAGTCGGTCGCTTAGCCCCTAAGACGCATTCCCTTCAACCTGCGGAACAAAGTTGATGATAAGATCAGAGAGTTGATGGCACATGGTATCATCGAGGAAGTCGACGGCCCTGTGGTAATTGTGCCGAAATCGAACGGCAGTGACATTCGCCTGTGCAACGATATGAGGAGGGCTAATGAGGCGATCATTCACGGGAGGTATCCCATACCAACAGTTGACGAGTTGCTGCAGAACATGAATGGGTCTAAAGTGTTCAGCAAGGTGGACCTCAAGTGGTGTTACCACCAGTTGGAACTGTCACAGGAAAGCAGAGACATCACCACATTTGCCACACACTCTGGGCTCTACAGATACAAGCGATTGTTGTTCGGTGTGTCATCTGCTAGCGAACAATATCGGCATGAGATAGCAGCTGGCCTTGCTGGTATTGAGGATGTCGAAAACATCAGTGATGATATCGTCATTCACGGACCGGATGAAGAGACGCACAACCAACGACTACACGTTGTCATGCAGCGACTGAGAACGTGTGGACTGACAGTCAATGCAGCCAAGTGTCAGTTTAATCTGGATCGGATCGTGTTCATGGGAATACTCCTGTCGCAGAACGGAATCGGGCCAACAGAAGATCGAGTCAAAGCAGTGGTGGAAGCGTGGGAACCGGAAAATGCATCAGATACACGCAGTTTCCTGGGACTCGTATGCTACAGCAGCAAGTTCATCCCGCAGTTCTCATCGATGTCCGAGCTACTGAGGAGACTCACCAAAAAGCACGAACCGTTTGTGTTTGGAGAAGAACAAAAGCGTGCTTTCAAACTACTCAAGGAGAGCATTGCAGAAGCGATCACACTGGCATACTTCGACAAAAACGCGCCTACGCAGGTTATCGCGGATGCAGGTCCTGTTGGACTTCGTGCAGTTCTCGTTCAAAAACAGGGTGGCAATCTGGTTCCGGTGTGTTCCGCTAGTAGAGGACTAACCGGATGTGAACAGAGATACTCGCAGACAGAAAAGGAAGCGTTGGCGTTGGTCTGGGCTTGTGAAAGGTTTCATGCCTACGTTTATGGTATGAGGTTTGACCTGGTCACTGATCACAAGCCATTGGAGGCAATATACAGTCCGCGCTCCAAGCCGTGTGCTCGAGTAGAACGGTGGATGCTACGGCTACAACCGTATGACTTTCGTGTCGTGCACGTCCCTGGACCACAGAACATTGCTGATCCTCTGTCCCGTCTTGTTGGCGGCAAAAGTGGACAAGCAGTCAAAGCACATGAAGCTGATGATTACGTGAGGTTCGCTGCGGTTAGTGTTACACCGAGAGCGATGTCGACGCGTGAAGTAGAGGAAGCTTCTGCAAATGACGAGGAGCTACAAAACGTGAGAGACGCAGTAGAAACAGGCAACTTCGGAAAATGTCGAGCATATATGCCAATTGCAAGTGAACTGTGTGTCATTGGCCAGTTGGTTCTGCGTGGCACGCGAATTGTGTTGACATCCAAACTGAGACCAGCAGCTCTAGCACTTGCGCATGAAGGTCACTTGGGTGTCGTTGGGACTAAGACGATGCTACGCAGCAAAAGTTTGGTGGCCGGCAATGGATCGAGAGACGGAGCGACACTGCCGAACATGCTATGGATGTCAGTTGGTGGCGAGGCCAGATCCGCCGGAACTGTTGAATCCGACACCACTACCTGACGGGCCGTGGATCGATATCGCAAACGATTTGATGGGGCCGCTCCCATCAGGCCATTCTCTGCTAGTGGTAGTGGACTATTTTACTAGATACTACGAAGTCGATGTTCTGCAATCCACTACGGCCGAGAAGGTGATTGACAGCCTTGACGAAACCTTCAGCCGACACGGTTTGCCAGTTACCATAAAATCTGACAACGGTCCACAATTCAAGTCAAAAGAGTTTGAAGAATACTGCGCTGAAAACAACATCACGCACCTGAGGGTAACTGCTAAGTGGGCACAGGCGAACGGTGAAGTAGAGCGCCAGAATGCGTCACTGCTAAAAACGTATCAGGATTGCACAAGCTGAAGGGAAACCCTGGAGGAAGGAGCAGCGAAAGTACATGACTCAGTACCGTAGTCTACTCAATCGCAAGCTACGAGACAAGCTACCTGACATTGGATCGAGTCCTGTGGTAGATCACGACTTACGAGACAGAGACAGCGAAATGAAGGGCAAGTCAAAAATATACGCGGATGCGCGACGAGGTGCTTGCTACTCTGAGGTAGACACGGGCGATAGGGTGCTGGTTCAGCAGGAGAAAACCAACAAACTGAGCACTCCTTTCAGCCCGAACCCATTCACTGTTGTCAGCAAAACTGGGAATAGTCTGGTGATGAGGCTGATGACATGGTCCGGTATTCCCGCAACACTAGTCACGTGCGGAAGTTCGTGGAACCCGAGACTGAGAACATCCGCAGCGACGCGAGAGCGATAGAAGCGTTGACTGCACTACAAGCGCCAGCTGCAGCACATTCCACCGAGTCTCCGAAAACGCCGATGAAGCAAGTCGCGTCTCCGAGGTGCCCATGCGAGAGGAGAATTCCGAAGCGATATGAAGACTTCGTATGCGAGTAGACGATTCATGCAATAGACTGCTTCAATACGAACTATGTCATGATTCATCATGAACTCTGTTATGTTGTAGCATAGCGGACGCTCACACAACGTAGATGTTTTGTTATTAGTTAGATGTTTTGAAGTTATCTAAGAAAAGGAGGGATGTCGTGTAGCTGAACTGGTGTGTACGGATGATCGAGTACTCTGCTCTGTACTGGTAACGGAACCGGGGAATTCTGGGAAGGGAATAAAATGGATGACATTTAAATTTGGAAGTTGAATCTTTGTCCATCTGAGTAAATCTGATCGAACTGAAGGACATAACAAATGGCATTGTAAATAAGCGTTTTTAAAAAGTCCCCGTTTCCCCACTTAGTTGAACCGAAACATAAAAATGTGCGATTCGTACGTTCACAGACTGTTTTTAATGCTACAGCTACGATTGTTAGTAAACCTAGCTGGCATGTCACCATTCAATGTAAACGTTTAGATCTACACTCTAGTATACATAAGTTTTTATCCATGAATATATTTAAAAATATATAATAATAGATCAGATCAAGTCGCGCTGATTCATGTGAATAGCACATTTCATAATAATAGTATTCGCTAAAAACAAATTAAACATTTATTTTTGACATGTTACTTTACCGTTACTGTACACTTTTAACGAGAATGGCCCATATGTATCATTATATACAACATGAATTATTAGAGCAAGAATAAAGGAAAATATACAGTGCACTTTGGATAAGGTCGAACTTCCAGGGACCCATGACAATACTGATAAGTGGAATTTCTGAGAACTATAAAATTATCAGAACGTCCCCTTAGTGGGACCTTTGCCCTGGACCAAAGAAACGATTGACTTAACTTAGCGAAAATTCACTTATGTGAGTTCGAGTTATTTGGAGTGCACTGTATATGACCAATGCATACAGGTAATTATGTAGAAGCAAATTAAAAGTTGGCCAAAGTAATGGATTGGGATTTTAGTCTGACTGAATCAACATAACAAGGTTCTCTTGTATTTCTTTTCCATCTAGCCAGCTGTACACTTGGTGATAAGACCCATAATCCAATATCTAAACCGAATTAATCTGAACAGTGTTGAGTTAGTTAACTCTTATTTAGGCTCAGTTTCCTAAATTCAACTTTGTTCATTTGCAGGAACATTGGAAATAGCTGAGCTGATGGAAAGAGGAAACAGAAGAGCTCTAGTTAACATTGCCATTAATTGGACAATGGGTCACCTGACATAAGATGATGTCTGACTTTGTTCTGCCCCATTCTGTTCTGTGCGACATCTACTGGGAAGTTGTACCACACTTCGAGTTTCAAATGGTTGTGTGCATCTGATAACTTTGTGTATCAAAATGTATAGCAGTGCTATTAATAGGACAACATGTTAATTGACACAGTAATGAAGAAGATGTCTGACTTTGTTCTGCCACATTAGTTCCGTGTGGCTTCTGCTGAGAATATGTACATCACTACGTTTCAAATGGATTTGTGCAACCGATCGATGTGTGCATCCAAATGCACAACATCCCGTCATTATGATGCAAAGTAGGAGTACACAATAAAAGTTATGCTTTCTTATGCTCATCATGTTTGGATTGTGTTCTACATCATATTCTTCAAAATTTGTTGAAACAAGTCTGTGTTAAGTGAATTATACTATATGTGTTACTTTTAAAGTTTTGTAATTTTATAACTTTATTTCAATCATACAATGGCCATTTTTTTTGTTATCGAAATAGGAGTTCGACAGAAACAAATTCAATATATTTTACTCTAAATGATGCAATATATTTTTATATTTTGTCGACAATAATGTTACGCTCTTTATAGATCTACATTTTCAAACTGAAAGTTAACCTTATGTGGATAAGAAAGTACATAACCACCTATTCTATTTCAATACCGCAAATTTGTTAGTGATGTATAATGTATTTATAATGCTTACGGAAATAACAGCTGGATTTATGGTGCACATAAAATGGTTTAATTATTGAATGTTTCTCGGCTTCAGTAAGTTTTTGTTATCCAAACGTTTCATTAAAACTTCACTTGAAAATGTATAGCCAGATGTATCTAGTAAAAAAGAAACATGATGTTACCATAGTTTTTATATTCCAACAAAAACAATGCCAATCATTCAATATGACGTCATCGGCGTCGCCATCGGCGGCTTCGTGCATGGAGTTTTTTCTTTTAAATCAATCCGCCTGTCATGAACTTCCCTGTGTTCATTCTCCGCTTATTCCATATATTTTCTTTCTTTTCTTTTGCTGAATCTGTGACATAAACAGCAGCTGGTCCAATTTTCATTTTGATAATTTTATTGTTCACGACTCATTCGCATGGCGGTGGCTAATCCATACGCAATGCTCCATATACACACATTTTGA
Organism: Paraescarpia echinospica; assembly: GCA_020002185.1. NCBI lineage: Eukaryota > Metazoa > Annelida > Polychaeta > Sabellida > Siboglinidae > Paraescarpia > Paraescarpia echinospica. The sequence continues at coordinate 52,639,044 of CM034531.1, forward strand.
TGACGCATTTCTTGCATCTATTAACTCAGCGTAGCTAATCGAAGTTTGACGGACAGTCCCGAATATTCATGAGCATGCCTTATACGGATCGTGAAGGTGGGCCCAAAGTAGAAACTCCGCGTACGCAGAGTTATTTTTTCGATATATTGTCAGGGTCATTAGTAATTAATAAAACATAATTCCAATTAAATAAAGGCATATAATTACATGGAATAATCATATTAACAGGATCACCTAATAACTGCGTACATTACAAAGAGATTAAAATTCTCAAAGAACCCCTTTAACCACGGAAAGTAACTTTGTCTTTTGAGTACTTTGGCGGCTACAGACATATTGGTTAGCGATGATGGCCGAGAAGGGCCATCGCGTTTTTGTGTGGCAACCTGCAGTGCCATAGGGCGATGACGCGATGACGCGATGCGATGGGCGATGCGATGAGCGATGCGCGATGCGATGGGCGATGCGATGGACGATGCGCGATGCTATGCGCGATGCGATGGAAGATGCGCGATGCGATGCGCGATGCGATGGACGATGCGCGATGCGACGGGCGATGCGATGCGATGCACGATGCGATGCGCGATGCGATACGCGATGCGCTGCGATGCGATACGCGATGCGATGCGATGCGCGATGCGATGCGATGCGATGCGATGCGCGATGCGATGGTATACATTATAAAGGTGCCGCAATGAGCAAGCGTACGCCGAAAATGAGACTTAGGCAGCCATTTTTATTTATTTGTATTAAACACATTTCTTTTTGTGTTCAGAGCATGTGATGATGGCTGATGATGGCTGATGACGCTGACTGTACGTATACGGTTACACATCTAGTTATTGTGCACAACAAATTATGATCTTCTAAATATTGTCTCGGACATCTACTGGGATTTAATTTAGCCAAACAAAAACGGGTGCCAGGCAGGCAGCCTCTTCGCAAAAACTAGACATGGGACTGAAATAGGTTACTTTATAACATGAAATATGTACCTATTCAACATTTTATTTGTTAAATAATTATTGTTTCCATCTGGATATCCCTGATCGCAAATATAAACATTATTTTGTGTGCCTGCAGACACGATGAACCAGGGATGGTTAAGGTATTTATCAGTTTAACATTAACCAACAGTTTTGAAGCCTATTTGTTTATATTTATTAATTAATGACATAATATCTGTTCAGAATGCAAACATGTTATTTATGCCTTATATAAATTAAAATATAAACTTTTCATAATTTATGCTTCTTGATTTACTCCTCGGTCCCCAATATTTCCATGTCTTAAAAAAACTGACACATATTCCGTGAGACGATCTTCGATACAAATGCAGTGATGTTTAATTACTTAATCTGGGTTCCGTAGTAGCACATAAAAGCAGCGTTGCGCCGAAATACAAGTACGAATAACGCGGTGTCAATAAATAGGCCCACTCAAATCAGGCTACCAGCGCTATTGGACCACGTAATAAACAGCCAAAATGGACAGGAAGTTAACTTGTAGTAGGTCTACTAGGAGGTGCGCGCGGTGCGTCTACAATTCGATTCACTTAGGGGTCATCTCAGAACGTCGATGTCCGATATCAGACGAAATTACTTTCATCTTGCCTCAGCCCCCCCCCACCCACCTCAGACATTTTTTTTAAATATTAATATGATGATACCAGTATAATTAGGAGTGTCGGTCGATGTCCGACGCCAGATGAAACTGCCTCAGACCCCCGTCCCCCCAACAAAAATAATTTCGCTTGATATCGGACATCGATGTTCCGAGATGATCCCTTAGCAAAAATGAAACTATACTTTAGGAACAACGATTCGCTACCTCGTTAGTGCATTTTATATGTAGGTTTGGTAAAATAATTAGAGACAATACTATTTTAGTTTACGATTTAGATGTTTTATTATAAACTAAAGACACTAAAGTTTAGTAGGGTCTAACTGATTATAGTTATATATATATACATATATATATATATATGTATATATATATATATATTGTTATATTTATGTAAGGCATAATGAACATGATATGTACACCTATGAAAATATATCATGTCATTAATGAATAAATATTCATGAAATGTATACTTCAAAGGCCACGATTAATCTTCAACTAAAAATGCCATCAACATCCCTGTTTTTCATGTGTGGAGGTACATAAATTATCGTTTATATTTTCGATCAAGGATATTCAGATGAAACCAAAAATGAAATGGGGAGTGGTAAAAGAGGTACACACCTCATGCTATGAAGTAATTCATTTTTTGGTCTCCGGTTTTGGTGAGAGAACCTAGATTACATTCTTTAAAGTGATTGCCCGCATGCCCCCCCATTTATCTTAGTCTAAACTCAATCACATTAGGCTTTTATCATAATATTTAGAAGTACAATCACATAATCTTGTGTGCACAATAACTAGATGTGTAACCGTATACGCACACTCAAAGTCATCAACCATGGACACAAGCGTTGAACATAAAAAGGATCCAGTGTTGCTTAAGGTCACGAATTTGTACAAGCCCAAACAACAAAGCCAAACCCAAAACACTGGCGTCGGAACATGGTAGATATTTGGTAGGTTGAGGCTCTCCAAAACCTCGATTTGCACGCCCCCTCTTGAGGCTCGCCAAAACAGCCTCATTAAGGCTCTCCATCATCACAATTTGCACACCCATTGAGACTCGCCGAAATAACTCCATCTTCAGGCTCTTCAAAAACCTCGATTTGCACCCCCGAAATATCTACATTGAGGCTCTCCACAAGCATGAATTTGAACTCATCATATATCCCTGTCTGTCAGGGGTGAAACTGGCCTCGATTCCGATGCTCGATGTCTGATTTTGTTTTAATTTCTCTCGCTGATCCTGCACAGCTCTCTCCACCAGATCGTTCGCTCTCGTTTTCCACCTTTCTCCCAATCCTTCAAAATCTCTTTTTTCATGATAGTTTTCCCATCGCAGTCTAGTTCTTCCTCGCCTCCTTTTCCCTTCCAGTATCTGTGCATCTGCTCTCTTTGCCATCCGTTCTTCTCCAATTTTCTCTACAAGCCCTGCCCATCTTAGTTGACTCTTGCTTATGCTTGTTCAGAAACAATTGTGTCGACTAGTCATATCAAAGACACAATTAACCACAGGCGCAACTACGACCAGACGATGTAAATAAGTAGCATCATTCTAGTCCACTGCTGCAATTTTGGGAGGTGGTGCTGTTCTATTTATAGCTCCTGATCCAGGGATTATCGTCTCCACAGACGCACCGACTTTGACACATCATGTAATCCACTTGCCAGACAAGAGATACAATTAACCGAAAGTGCTACTTAACCCCCACTTTAGTGCATCGGCACTTCCAGGTGTAAATTACAATTTTGATATACTCGTTTGTGCTGAATCATATAGAAAACGACATTGCTCTCTAGTTTAACAAATTCAGTTGTGTTACAGCCGTGTAACATAGCTGTTAAGGTGTATTTTAACTGGCTTTATTACGAATACACCAATTACAATGGACAACAAATATTAAATTAGCTTACTGGTAAGGGTTGGGCAGATTTCCACTGCGATATTAATAAGTTGCGCCATTAACATACGTTCCTGTCTAATTGAAAGGTTTGATGAAAAGTACAGGAAATGTAAAACATCACTTGGCCGTCTGGTCAACGTTTACGTCATCCACGTTCTTTTCGCGCAGTTGGGCTTGTTTTAAGTGCAGACACGATACACAAGTGACAGTTGTGATTTGGGGGTTTTAGGCTTCTCGCTAGCACGTCATATACAGCTCTTGTTTTTTGTCTTGTAGAGAGGGCCCTACACTCATATGCAACCATATGCATGTAATTTGACTGTTTTCGGTATATTTCCTCTTTCTATATTCAATCAACTAACTATGTATTTAATTATTCGCAAGATATTGATTATACGTGAATGTGACATGTGCATGACCATTTTTTTCTTGTCACATCTAAGTTCACCTACTTCATCAATGCGAATTGCATCAAAATAAAGCTGTTTCTGATGGTGTCTTCCAGCCAAAAAAAATTCTATGGACGAGTGTGTTAAGGAGAAGTTTGTGAAAGGCTGTGTGCGTGCGAGTGAGCGTGCGCATGTGACTATGTGCGTGTATGCAATGCTAAAAAATGATTCAAAATGCAAGCGTAGATGGCGCTCAACTATAGTGAATAACCTAGTCACAATTTACATAGGGTCTACTGCCCGTGAATAAAAAGAAACAACTTAAAATAGTTTAGTTATATATATATGCATCGGAACCGGACTTGGGGGGACTGAACCGAAATATTTAGGTGGGGGCTTGAGATTGAGATTAGATTAAACTCCCTTATATTTAGAGTCACGTGGTTGTCTTGTGTGTCTCAAGGAGGACGAATATGAGTTTTCTCTTCGTAAAAACCCGTGAGGATGTTTTAATTGCACATACTTGCACGTGTATGTTCTACTTAATTTTATGCGCCATTTTATGATTTTGTGGGTTTGTTTGGGTTTGATTTTTTTGGTCTTTGTGCAGACAAAATATGTGACCTGGCAACACTGTTCATAGCAAAATGTTTAGCGTTTAATGATACATTTTACAAAGACAAATTAACATTTTACATACAATATGTCATCAGTAGCGTTACTTCATGTCCTCTAGTTCAAGTTCGCCACTTATGACATCTATTGCGCTTAGGCGGTGACACGTGGTACAAGCCATCGGTACAGCTCGATCGCTTCCTGGACGACTTGCGGCTTGTTTCGTCCATGTTGATCCAGCAGCCCCTGGAAGACTCGTTCAGTGTCAACACGACAGCCTGAATCACGGGGTTTCCTGCACATCGTCTTCACGTTTCTGGTGTCTTCCTGATCGACTTCGACTTTGTAGTCGACAGTACCTGCAGCGTTATGAACAACTTAGTAAATGTTTATAACGTGCATTGTGCAACTGAATAAACGTTTAAATCAAACGTAGGGAACACAACAATGTAAACGTAATAATATCAACGTTTGTATATAAACACATTGCTTAAGTCGATGCTGA